>PVJX010034114.1:0-19172 GCA_004027295.1 Dolichotis patagonum
GTGCCTTGACTAAGTTCCCAAAACTTCAGGGCTTTGGCCGGGGAACCTGAAATGCCAAGCTGGGCTCTGCTCTTGGCGGCAAAAGATCCCAGCTGAGAATCAGGGGTTGTTCTCGGGCCAAGGACCTGCCCAGAGAGAAGAGCTAATAAACTCTTATACAGACTGCAACCCCTGTACAGCTTCAGCCCAAAGGCTTTTAAGATACCCAAAGACAGCTAAGTGAAATGGCACTGCAATTCCAGCTCTCCGGAGGCTGAGGCAGGAGGATTGCTGGGAGTATTAATCCAGCTTGGGTTAACTAATGAAGTTAAGATCAGCCTGAACTACATGGCAAGACTCTGTCTCCAAGAAGAAAAAAAAAATGTGTAGAGCTTGACTAAGGCTGAAAATACAATTTGAGGACAGGGTCAATGAGGGGAGCTGCTTACCATGGGCCAGGTCATGGGTGGGGTCCCTGGCACCAGAAAAACAAAGATGGAAAGAAGGAAGGGATTGGAGATACAGCTCGGCGGCACAGCACCTGCCTGGCAAGCTCTAGGTCATGAGTTTGATCCCTGGTACCAAAAAAAAAAGAAAAGAAAAAAGAAGGAAGGAAAATACACTTTGAATGAATTAAAAAAAGATATGCATTTCAAAACAAGTTACAAGTTGGTAAAGTCCGAAAAGAGAACAGTGTTGAACAAGGGCCGTGCAGCCCTCCCAGGTACCGTGGGGGCAGCAGTGTCCACGAGGGGAGGCGTCCAGGGGGCACTGGGGAAGAGCAAACCAAATGGCTCTGATGCAAAGAGCGCTTTTGGTCAGGAACATAGTTCAGAAGTGCGTGAAGACTTGGTTGTCAGTGTAACCTCTTAAGTACTGACCTCAGCAAAACACAGAAATCTAAATGTACAAGAGAAAAATGATTCCATTAACCTGAATATTTACCTTGTGGAAACTACAGGCCTATTAAAATTATGCATCTGCGTGGGAAACAACCTGTAGGAAATATCAATTTAATAGTCAGCTACTACTCAGTATATAAATCACCACCGCATCCCTGTGCCAGGGTAGGTGTGGGTACGCACATAGAAAAAGGGATGAAAATACGGATTCAGAATATAAGGCTAACATCTCTGAGTGGTGGAAGACAGCTATTTTTAGATTAAGTACAAATCAACTTCCTCTGACAAGGCCTTTTAACAACCTTAAAAAAAGGAGGAGAGAGAAGGTTTAATGAGTTCTGTCTACAAGCTTGATCTTAAACTTCCAGGATTTGAAGGCAATGAAGGTATTCATAATCAGAAAAACAATATA
Organism: Dolichotis patagonum; assembly: GCA_004027295.1. Taxonomy (NCBI): domain Eukaryota; kingdom Metazoa; phylum Chordata; class Mammalia; order Rodentia; family Caviidae; genus Dolichotis; species Dolichotis patagonum. The sequence goes on from PVJX010034114.1 coordinate 1,294, forward strand.
ACCGACATACAACACGCAAACCTGGGAATATTCTTTAAATCATGCACTCAACTTTGAGGAAATGCTGGCCGGAATTTTAATGAAAGGGTCGATAGTGTCAGGGTGTACAAAAAGCTCTGACAAGTCAGGGGTACAGGCACCAGCCCCCGAGCTGTTTTCAGGAGTAGTGAGGAGAGGCCACTGCCAATGTGGAGGGAACATCTGCACGGGTGTGGGAAGGTGTTCTGGGCAGATGCCAGTGAGAAGCAATGCCAAGCAGCAGTCCCAAGGTCCCTCAGTCACGTGACCTCCACACCACAGCACAGCCACACATGGGAGCCAGGATCAGGGCCACATCTTCCTCGAAGCCAGTATTGCTGGCGCACAACTATAATCTCAGCACTCCAGGAGGCTGAGGCAGGATGACTGCAAATTCAAGTCCAGCCTGGGCAACTTAGAGACTTACTGAAACCCTGCCTCAAATACAGAATAATAAAGGTTGGTGATGTATCTCAGTGCAAAGGTCCTGGGTTCAATCCCCCGTACAGCCAAAATAAAACAATAAAAATAAAGATTTTCATTCAAAATACCACACAAACCTGGAGTGGTGACACACATTTGTAATCTCAGTATTCCAGAGGCTGAGGCAGGAGGATTGTTGTGAGTTCAAAGTCACCTTGGGCTACATAGTAATAAACCCTGTCTCAAAAAATAAACAAACAAAACCCACAAAAACAAAGGAAACACACTACAAATCTGAGAAAATGTTTAATTTTATCAATTATTAAATTACAAATAAAAGAAAAATACATTATTAATTTGCTGTTTAACTAGACACCTTCTCCCCTAGGGGCCAGGGATTTAGCTCAGTAGCTTAAGCACTTGCCTGGTAAGTGCAAGGTCATGAATTTGATCCCCAGTAACAAAAGAGAAAAGAAAAGAAAAAAAAAAAGAAAAGAAAAGAACCCAAATAGTCCCCCCCAAAAAACTACAACTCTCATTTACTGGAGAGACTGTATGACAAAGATGCCCTCGAGCATCATCAGGAGAATGTAAACAAGCACATCTTCCTAGAGGGCATTTTCAAATCATATATCAAGGATTTAAAAATATTCGTGTCTTTCATTCTCATCCTCCCAGAAACCTAAAGTAGTAACCAGAGATACAACCTACAAATAAACATGACTTATTATATGAAAACTGAAAACAATCTAAATATTAAAAAGAGGAGACGATAGATTTATTTCATCTTTAAACGCTGCGTTGAACAATACTTCTGACTGGCAAAACGGCAGGAATGGAGCTTTGTGTGGGAAAGTACACGATGCCGTAAGGCCGGTCTTCGTGTGCTGAGTCTTTTATAAGCAGGGCCACAGACCGTATTATTATCTTTCACATATAGGAACCGTGAGAAAACACACAAACCATTCACAGGGTCCTAGCATTATGCGTGATTTTTATTCTCTGTATTTTTCTCTGGCTTCCAGTTTTTCCTTATGCACACTTGTTATTTTCACAATTAGGGGGAAAAAAAGGTCCTGAAGAAATGTTTGTTAAAAGAAAACACAGAGCTGGGACCATACAGCTCAGTGGCACAGCACCTGCCTGGCAAGTGTGAGGATCCGAGTTCGATTCCTGGTACCAAAAAAAAAGAGAGAGAGAGAAACGAAACAAAGAAAAAAAGAAAACACAGGCAAATGCAAAGCTGTGCCCAAACATAGTGGCATTTGAAGTCAGCCAGGGTGACATCAGGAGGGACCCGGGGACCGGGGGTGGGTGAAAGAAGAGAAAGGTGTGTGATGTCCACGGGCGAACTCCCCACGAGGAAGGCTATCATTCTGCCCCATAAACACAACTATAAAAAACTGACTTAGTCACCCATCTAATACACGGGGCTGAGCCAAGCCCAGAGTCAAAGAGCATTTCCAGCTGTTTCCGTGCTCTGGGGGCGTCAGTTACCAGGCCACCACCATCACCAGTAAAAACCGTGGTGCAGCCTGGGGTCTGAGCCCTGGGCTGAGTCCCTGTTCAGGTGGGATCAGGAGGACAGGGAAGGTGAGGGGTGACTGTGGTCACCTTACAGTGTCCTGTCCTGAGACTTCGAGGCCAGTTCACTGAGCAAGCTGGTGCTTCTGGGCCATCTCACAGGGTCACAGAATGCTGAGACAGCTTAGGGTCCAAAGATGAAGACTGTCGAAGACTGTGCACTTATTCAGACCCTCAACTACCACAGAACACAGAAGGTTTTCAAAAATACAAGGTACAGTCAGGTGTGGTGGTGTATGCCTGTAATCCCAGCACTCGGAGGGCTGAGGCAGGAGGATTGCTGCGAGTTCAAGATCAGCCTGAGCTACAAAGTGAGCTCAAATCCAGCCTGAACTGCACTGTGAGATCTTGTCTCCAAAAGACAGGAAAAACAAAAACAAAAAAAACTAGGTACAGTGTTCGAAACCTGACGAATTACTGGATGGAGGATGCAAGAGAAAGGAATGGGAAAGAAGGGGCGATCGCAAACCTCACCTTTGAATGCGCCAGAAGCACAGGGAAGACCAGAACTCTGCGCTGCTTCGAGCAGTCGGCCTGCAGGCTCCCTTCCTAGGCTGTGAACCACTTCAGAGCAGGACTGGTCTGGCACTGAATGCTTTTCCACGCCGTGGTTTAGATTCTGTGCCTCGCCCCTCTCTGACTGAGCTGTGATTTCTAAACGACCCTCTGTGCCCACGTTCTGATTCTGCATTTTCCAAGCAAGTGATGCATTACCCCATAGGATAAATCCCTAAGATTGGAATTGGGCGTCCAGGAGTGGACCTCACAGGCTGCCTGCCTCCCTGCTTCACCCCCAAAACCTAGCTAGGTTGATCTGGGTCAGTCTGGCAGGGGAATCTGGCAGGCAGGTTCCTAGTATATAATCTGTATTCCTTGGGTTATTACAAGGCTAAGTATGACTGCAGATGTTTTTTTAGCCAAGGTAGAGTGTTTGTGAATTGTCCTCCCTGGCTCTGTGACTTCCATTGCAATTGTGGCATTTGTCTTTTATCAAAATATGGAAGATACACGTAGTTTTAAAAAAAATATAGACGAAGACTCTGAAACATCAAAATTAAATTAATTAAAAGTCCATAAAATGTGACCTAATCAAAACTCCTGAAGCATCAGAACCTTGGTAGGCAGCGGCCAGAGAAAACCAACCACGCGACTCCAGCTCTGCAGCAGGACAGCGCAGCAGGGGAGGTGATCTACTCCGGACCTAAACGAAGGCAGCTTGTGCCACAAAATAAAATAATGTATCAGCTTGGGCTTAGACAGAAGCTCCCATGGCCCCTTCTCTCCACATCAGCTAACACCTTTTCTGAAGGCTCACCGCAGCCCCGGGGACAGTGTCTGATAGAGAAGGGTCCTCAGGTCACACGTTATTAAAAGGGAGAGAGAGCAAGGAGGGAGGAGGAGAGGGGGAGGAGAAGGAAGAGGGAAGAAAAAGAAGGAAGGAGCAGGGGGGAGAAGAGGCAGAAGGAAAGGAAAGACTTGGGAGGAGGAGGGAAAGAGGAGGAGGGCTTAAGAGGAGAAAAAATTAGAGGGAGGGGGAAGAGGACAGGGAGGAGGGGAGGGGCAGAGAAGAAAGGAAGAAAGCACGCGAAGGACGCAAGGCAGAGGAGAGAGGTGAGAGGGTGCGGGAGGGAGGAGGGCAGCCAGGCGCCGCCCCTCCCCCCAGCTCCGCGGCCTGGGGTTCCGTCCCGCCCCTCCCCCCCCGTCCCGAGGCCTCGCCCCCTTCCCTCGGGCCGCGGCCGGCTGCCCCAGCAGCCTGCGCCCTGGGCAGAGGCTCCGCTCACTCCCCGCCCGCCTTTCGTCTGATCGCCCCGGGCAGCAGCCTCTGCAGCCAGGGAGGCCCCTGCCTCCTGCGCTTCGGTCAGCCCACCCGGGGCTTGGTTGGCTCTGAAGCCACCCAGGCCTGTCACTGCCCCTCCTGCAGCTCGGGGACCAGAGGAGGCTCGGAAGCTCAGGGAAGGTGGCTGTTCTCGGACAGCATTGCCCTCAGCTCCATTTTCCAGCTGCAAACAAGGAAGCGAGCCAAGGGAGCGAGCGCTGAGCTCCTGCGCCTCCTGGGCGGCGCAGCAAAGACGCAAGGGCTACTGTGTTTCTGGCTTCTTAGAAAAGTTGGGTCCCAGAAGGGCAGGGCAGGGCTGGGCCGGGCCGTCCTACGTCCTGGGAAGCAGAACCACGACGTGGGAGGCGAGCCCACGGCAGCACCGGCCAGGCCTCCAGACCCGGGCCTGCGCGGCGGGTAAACCGGGCCGCCCGCTCCGCGGAGCCGGAGGAGCAGCTTCTCCGCGCGGGCTGGAGCGTCCATTTCCAGGTCCAAAACGCACAACGCAGAGTGACTCATGCAAGACGCTCCAAACCCTACACCTGCTAACCAGCCTGGCCACAAGGAGCTCGAGGTTTGCCCTGGCCGGAGGATTCCAGGCTTCGAGTTCCAATCAAAACCATGAACCACTCTAGCCACCACCCCCCCCTCTGCGGCCCAGCCTCACGGACGCCCAGGCGCTTCCTTCCCGCGGCCTCGGGTCACCCCTCCTCTCCTGACCCCGGCGCCCTCCTGGGAAAGCCTTGTGTGGCAGGGCTGGGGGTGCAGCTCAGTGCGACGGTACTTGCATCGAAGGCACCACGAAAGCAAACAAAAACCTGATGCAAATTCCTGAATGTTTAAAAACGCAGAGCTTGTGGGCCCCCTGCGATTCTCTGTATTTGTGCGTTGGGGTTCAGGGGTTCCGATGGAATGCAAGTATCTAATCGGAACAGAGGCAGCCAGCGAAGCTTGCCTTCCCTCTCTGCTAGGAGGGCGGCTGCATTGGCACTTGTAAAGGGAGCATTTCCTCGGGAGAGGGTGAAATCAGAGCCCTTGGCCGAGGTCATTACAAAGTGAAATGAGGCTCTTCACCCACCGCAGGCGGCCACCGCTCCCTGCCGAAGACCCATTCAAATGCACCGGGCGGGCGCGCTCCCCAACCCCGACTTCTCCTGAATGCAGTGGAATCCCCTGCAATGTACCAGCTTTTCTGGCATTTTCCATGGTATTCTTAAAGTGAGCCCGTAGCTGGCATTGGATGAGGCAGTTTAGCTGGTACTGGGTGTCCAGTGTTACTGCCCCTCACCAAGCACAGCAAGCTAAGCTACTTGGAAATTCCTGCCCAATTTGCTGGGGCAGTGGGGGCAGGGTAAAAATGCCCTGAGAAATGCTTCCTTGCTTCTATCCCAGCGAGCCCAGGACAGTCTAGCTCTGCTTACCCTTTATTATTAAGCAGCTCAGCAGGACTGGGGGCGTTGGTGCATCTGCCCAGCGTGCCCTCAGTTCGGCCCAAAGCAGGGAGCAATTGATAGCACAAAGTGTACTTCCGGGCTGGGAATGCGGCCTGGTTAGTGTGAGCCAGTGCAAGGCCCTAGGTTCAATGCCGGTACTCAAAACAAAATAGAGTTGAAACAAATGTACTTCACTGCGAAGGGAAAAATAAACAGAATGATGCAAGGGTCTGTGCCTCCTCAAGGTACAGAGTCCTGCAGGCCGGTGGACACGGGGTCAGTGGGACTGGTGGAACCTAAATGGCAAGGCCAGTAGTGCCAGAACACTTAGGTAGGTGCTGTCACTAAGCAACCCACTAGTCCTGGGGCCAAAGCAGAAATTCCTCTGCAGCCTGTTGCTGCTCGCAGGGGAATTTTTCCTGCACCTCTGTGCCAAACCAACCACTCCCAGGATTCAGAGGAGGGAGGCCTGGCCTGGCATGTGCCACTGAGTCCCTGGGCTCCCCAGGTGGCTGGTGGGAATGTGGATTGAGGACCCCAAAGGGTCTTTCTTATTCTAAAAGGCCTAATACTTCAGGGTGGAAGTGGAGCCGATGGTACCACCCACTGCCACCAGCTTACCTGCAGGGCTAGGAAGCCAGGACGATTGCTCCAGGCACCGAATGCGGGCAGCCCAGTGCCCGACCTCAGTACCCAGCACCCACTTCCGCATCAATCTACAAGGCTGTCTGTTGAGCACTCACTCTGCAGCAGGGAAAGAAAAGGGTGGGGGAAATGGCGTGAGAAAGATGGGAAAGGGTCAAGAAGGATGGAGGAAGGGAAAGCTTGCTGGTTCAGTAAGGAGAAAGGAAAGAAAGGGAAAAATACTGTTGAACCCAAGGGTCCATTTTTTAGCCTGGAATTTGTACCTAGTTAGACCAGAGTCAGAAAGAACGGAAGCAGTTGCCTCAGTTACCTGTCAGAGTTTTTTAAAAGTAAATAGGAAAAAAAAAAAGTAAATCAGACAACGTACAGAAATTCTTCTTTAGCTATAGTTGTTTGTTTGCTTGTTTTTGTGGTGCCAAAGTGAACCCAGGGCCTTGCTAACCAAGTGCTCTATCTTTAGTGCTTTTTTAAAATTTGAGACCCAGTCTTCCTAATTCTCCCAGGTTGATTTTGAATTTGTGATTCTCCAGCCTGAGAATCACAAGTAGCTGGGATTATGGGTGTGCACTACCACACCCAGCTACCTACAGATTTCTAAATTCCTTTTTTTTTTTATTTTGCAGTCTACTAGATGTCATCTTATCAAATCATTTCACCAGAGGCCAATCCATGCTGGAGCTCTCTCCACTGGACTAGATGCAGCAAGTAGAATAGAAGGATGGAAGGACAGTCCTCAGAAGGAGGAATGCCACTTTTAAGTTACCATGTACAATTTGAGAGGGACAAGTTGGCTTCTAACCCCCACCCAGCTCCCAGGCAAACTCAGTCCAGCCAGAAACACAAACTGGGAAACTGTCACTTTAACTCAGATCTCTAGCAGCTCAGGAAACAAAACAATTCAACAGCCTCCCTCTCTCAGAAGGGGCCATTCAGCAAACCATGAACTAGACAGCGTACAGAGAAGACCAAAGATTGTACCAATGTTACACTCATCTCAGAAGGGAGATGCATCTGGAGGAAGCATAAAAGAAAAGCCCACAGGTTTCCTTTCATTTACATACTGACTGTGGACCAGAAAGTTGCACAGCAATTGCATTTATTATGTAAAGTACTATCAAATACTTTTGTGGTTGACCTAACCTTCGGTATGGCTCCGGCAAGCCTAGAAGCAGATTGCCTGAGTTCTCTCCCAGAGAATCTGACTCAGCCTCTCCCTGACGGGCCGAGGGGTCTTCTCTGAAGATTATCAGTTGCTTCAGGTGATGTTTTTGGAATCAGCCAAGTTTGGAAAGCAGGGTTTTGTGGGGTTCCTTAATAGGGCCTGATGGTGAGCACTTGGGTCTGTCTTCACCCGTCTTTGCTAGTCCAGCTTTTCATGTCGTGGTCCGGCCTCTTCCTACTTCTCCGTGGGTTACCTCTATCCATCTGCCCAGACTTCACAGCTGATGTGAAGCCAGCGTCTCCCAGACATGTGACGAGTCCCCACTGCCCGAGGGATGCAGGTTCAGAAGTTGAACAAGAGCAAGAGAAAAGCAAGGGGGGCAGAGTACATGCTGCAGAAAGCTCAGATCTGAGCCAGTGGCTATGAAGGGGGTGTCACAGTGACCCCAGCTGTGGCTTGTCCATCTCCATCCTCAGGACTTGGCATTTATCCACCTTTGCAACAGGAAGCAAGGAAGATCTCCCCCAACGTAGGGAGCACAGCTCTGAATCCAAAGTGCTATTAAAGGATAGCACTGGGGCAGGAGACAGGACCACTAGTACTGCTAGTGCTTCATTTCCTTGGTAAGGATAGTATTACTGCCTCTTGCCTGACAAGGCCATTTATCAGCATAGTTTCTCTGTTGTTGACTATGAAGATGTCTGAATAAATAAAGAGCTGATTGCATGGATTCACTTGATGAAGTCATCGCTGCCTACCTCTGATCCACCCACACTGGTTTCTTTCCCTGTCCTGCAGTATGGGAAGTATACTCACCACAGGGCCTTTGCACTGCTCTTCCAGCTGCACACAGCACTCACACCCTGCATGTCTTCAGGGCTCCCTCTCTGACTTCCTTCCAGTCTACATCCCTGGGTCATCTCATTGCAGAGAGACTGTCCTGGGCTAATATATATAGAAGAGCTCTCCCTTAAGCCTTGTCACTGCGGAGTTCATTAGATATTTACTTTCTAGTAGATTTGCTGGCTGTTCCCCATCACATACACTAGAATGTCAGGGTAGCGCCCATGTCCTGTGTTCCCCAGAAAATCTCAATGCCAGTGCCAGCACCTTGGAGACAGTGGCGTCTGACACATTTGTGAGAAATGAACGGCCATTTGTATTGGCTGGGGAAGGGATGATGGATAATTGATGTTTGTGATCTTCTAGAGCATAATGGGCATGAGCACAACACAGTTGCAAAAGGGAAGAGTGGGCAGTTTAATTAGACGGATGCAGTCCCCCAGCGGCCTGACTGGCTGGAACTTGAAGACCTTTCTGAATAACAGCAAACTCCTTAAGCAAAAGCACACAAAATAACTAAAAGTAACTGTCCTAGGCAAAAAATCAAAGAAGTAGGTTAGCTAGGGAGAAGTGGACATTTATCATGATCTGTAGTGGAGTTTTAAAAACTTTTTGCGCCTATTGTGGGGTTTTTTGGGTAACTGTACATGATTGTCTTGATCAAATCGCCTACTTTTGTCTCTCCTGCGGCTACAGCAAAGCCCCACGAAGATGTGGCTCACCCGGCGCCCCTTGTTATGCCTGAGTATTGTTAGTAACAGGGAGTCACAAACTATAGTTACCTGGTGCAAAATATCTGTATCAAATGTTACACACGCAGGGTTCCTCTGATATATTTTACACACTTTGGCAGTAAAATAGAAGTTTCTTATGCGTCACACTGCCTTGCCTATACACGTACTTGTTGACGGAGACCACAAATCTTCATAAAATTTAAGAAGGGGGAGTAGAGCGTTTTAAGATATGAACAAAGACAAAATGTCCTAACAGCTTTGCTTTCATGAGCGATAGCATCAGCAGGGCAGAACATAAAAAGCAGAACATTTCAATCCGAGAAGTCCACACCAATTAAAAAAAAAAAGGTATCCCTGCGTCCCCACTCGCTGGCTGGAAATACCTCCGTGTGCCACGAGTCCCGCCTCTCCCCGAGACGGTGGGACGCTCTGTTGCGTGCTTTTTAAAGCCCTGCCCAGGAGGCAGGAGAGGCCTCCCGGGAGGATTCACCAGGAAGCCGCCGAGGCCTGCGCAGCGCGGCCCTTCCTGGAGCGCCCACCCCTCCAAGCTGCCCCGCGCTTGGCGTCCGCCCCACGCGCCCTCCTCTCTCTGCAGCTCTTCGCCCCCTTTCCAGCGGTCTCAGGACCTTCAGGCCCGGACCCACCCCTGCCAGGCCTTCGCTGAAGGAAACTAAGCTCAAATTCGCAAAAGGGATCGAAAAGTCACGTAGGGCTCCAAACGGGCCTCAACAGCGCAAGCAGAGAGAGCAAGAGGAGCCCGGTCGTGGGTCTCCATATTACTTTGTCCGGGTACAAAAAGTTCTGGAAACCGCGAGCGAATAACAGCCCTTCTCGTTAAACGCGGAGCCATTACCATAAAAGCTAGGCGGTGCGGGCGGTGCACCCCGATCGTAACTGCTGGGCAGTTCCCTTCATTGGAAAGAAACTGTCCTTCGCGGTGCCAGGTATAACTTTGTTCAAATAAAAACCGATCCACTTTCATAAGGAATTCGAGTCGTGTTGTAGCACAACTGAAACAAACTAAGTGTTCGTTGTGTGATTAAAGTAGATTTGCAGCCACTTTGGACACGAAGACCAAACCAAATCAAAACAAGACCAGGCCCAGAAAGCTGCGGTCGCCTGGGCTTTGGCTACCTTAGTTTCTAACTTGCTGAGGCCTGGGCTCTGCACCCCCGCCTCGCGTGGTGTCGGCGTTGCACACGGCTGCTTCCCCGTGGGGTGGGATCAGGCGGCCGAGCTCTCGGGGTCGCCTCCCTGCCGAAGCTGGCGCCGGGCGCGCACCTTGGGCTCCCTCCCCAAGCCGCCTGCCCTCGTGTCCCCAGCCTGGGCCCGGCCCAAGCGGCCGGGCGGAGGCGCCTCGTTAGGTCCCCTCCGGACGGTGGCGGCTCGGCCCCAGGACAGGAGGGGGCGGCCCCCGTGCGCCGCCCGTGGGTCCCACCCCGTGCGCCGCCCGTGGGTCCCACCCCGCGGCCGAGGGGGCAGGGAGCGTCGCCGCCGAGTCCCAGCGCTTGCCCCACCTCCCCGCCACACAAAGCAGCCCGAGGCGAGGCCGCCTGGACACTGCCGGCAGGGCCTGCGAGGGGAGGGAGAGGAAGGGCCGGGCGCGGCCTCCCCGAGGGTCCCCGAGGGTCCCAGGCGCTCGGACCCGGCCGCCTTGAGCTGCACCGTGCGCGCACCTGGCGCGGGCCTCGAGACGGGCGGCCTCCGGGTCCCCGGCCCAGTCCTTGGCCCGGTCCCCGCCCTCCACCTGCAGGCAATCGTGGCAGGGGGCGCAGGACCGGCGGGTGGCCCGGCCTCGCGCGTCGGGGCGCAGCGAACATGGCGCGGCTCCCCGGCATGGAGCCCTTTGTTGCGCTCGCACAAAAGCAGCCGCGACCTGCTCCAGCTTCAGGCCGTGCGGACCAACGGCGGGTCCAGCTGGACTTCCGAAGGCCCCGGGGGCTGGGGCGGGGGCGCGCCTCGGGGCCGGGGGCTACAGGCCTCCAGGACCGTGGTCCGAAGGCGCCAAGGCCAAGGTCTGGGCTCGGAGAGCGCTGGGTCACTGGCGGGGGCGGGGAGAGGCCGGGGAGCCTGGGTTGCTGGCAAGGCCCACTGCGGGGACCACATATTCACGTTTGCGAGGGGCTCTGCCCTTTCGTAATCCGGGAAAGTTTGGATGCACCAAAAAGAAAGAAAGAAAGAAAAAAAAACTTAACAATACAACTAAAAATAAATAAATAAAAACAAAAACCAAAACCAGAACAAACCAGGTGCCATCAGCCCCCGGTGGTAGCGGCGGCAGCAGCCGGCGCGTGCGATCCACTTACTTGTCCGACTCTTGTGACATGTTTGATCCAATGAACTCGCTCCCCTTTTCCTGGAGCCTCAGCCTCTGGAGAAACTGGACTTTCAGGTCTGTGCAGGTGAAGGTGTGTGAGCGCGCCCGGGATGGCAGAACAAGAGCTACAGGTAATTCTGCTTTCGCGTCCCCCCGCACCGCGCTCCTCGCCCGCGCGCGCCCTCACCTAGCCGGACAGGTGGGATGGGGGCCTCGCACGGGCCGCGCTCGGGCCGGCGGACGCCGGGTCCTCCCGGCGGGGCAGCGGGCAGGCGCCGAGCAGAGGGCGGCGGACCTGGGCGGCCACAGGTAAGTTGCTCGCGCGGAGCTGAATTCTTTCACTAAAGGGTACGAGCCGAGGGCCGAGCCGCGCGGTGATTGGCTGCGGGGCCGCTCAGGTGCGCTGCCATTGGCAGAGGCGCGCTCAGGTAGGGCCCTGCTCCCGGGCTGCGGCCGCGCGGCGAAGTTTACCTGCGTGGGGCCGGTGGGGAGCAGGGCCGGGGCTAGGGGCGGCCCCGGGCAGGGTTCCCCTCCGTCCCTGGGCTGTCGGGGGGCAGGCGAAAAGGACGCAGGGAGAAGGGACCGGGTGCAGGGGGCGCAGCACCTGCGAACACTTGGGATTGTGGGTCAAACGGAAGGACGGGCAGAGAGCTGCGCTCGGAAATCCCGAGCCAACCGGAATCGGACGCGCAGCCCAGCGCCAGGCATCGAATGCCCGCGGGAGGACAACTGTTGACAGTGGCCAGAGGAGGGACTAAAGTCGCCGAGTGCCCGCGGGTGGGGGGCGGGGTGGGGGTGGGACGGAGGTGGCCAGATCGGTTGCATAATGGCATTTTTAACATTCTTATCCGCAACAAACACGTCTTGTGTCCCTGATGGGCAACAGATACCAGGTAGCTTACAGATTTCCAAAGAGGTGAGTGTCCTTTCAGGAGCTGGGCCCGTGGAGCGGACAGGCCAGGATGGAGCGAGCGGATCTGCCTGAGTGGCCCGCCTGAGAGGGCCAGACACATCTCATCCTGGGATTCCAGAGCCGCAGACGACCCCCTGAATCTGCTCCCAAACCGTGCTCATCCCAGGTTTCCTGGGCGACCATCAACATTGACGTTGTAACTCAGTAGAAGCAGCCACACGACAAAGGTGCTTTACCCTTGCAGTTTAATATGGTTGCCAGGGGAACGAGGCAGGAGGAACCAGACTTGGCCCTGTTTCTCCTGATTGAGAAGGAATTAGCCCAGGTGGGAGTTATAACTACCACTACCCGGGCGGGTGTGTTTGTGGGAGTTCTGGCGGGGATCTGGCCCCTGGGTGTGTGAGGATCGTGGAAATAAAGAAGGATGTGCAAAGTGTGCCACGCTGTATTAAATGCATCCTAAAATGACCAGGCTTGGTGCGCCTTCTTCTAAGTCCCACATTTCCCGAAAACACACAAGGTGAGCGAGGTTCAGTTGTCCTTTCTTTTCTTTCTCAACAAATGAACTTGGTTGCATTCCTTTCTAAACCGACGTAAGCACTGCACAGTTGGTTTTTAAAGACAATATTTTATCGCATCATCATACCTACTTCTCCCCTGCCTTCTCTATCTTCTTTCTAGCGGCAACCACACCTTACTTGTACCAGTCTCTTGTCATCTCCCTCACTGTTGCTAACTAAATTATCCCTCTGTCTCCTGATTTGTCAGTAGAGATGTGCTTTGACCAACTTTGATTTAGTCCTTTCACTGACTCAAAAGTGGTTCCCCCCTCCCATCCCTTCTCCCACATTGCTCTTTCATGGTTAGGGGCCCAGTTGTGAACATCTGTGCAAATATCAGTGACAAGCCAGCCAGCTAGTGCACTACAATTGGTTTCTTTCTATAGAGCCTTCTATTTTTTTTTTTTTTACTTAATTTATTATACACCTATCCTGGTGCTTTTCTGTCACTGATCATCAAATGACTATGAAGTTCTTTCCCAAACGATCGATAATTGCGTCCCCTGGGAGCATCCTGTACTACTTTCATCCTCCTGTTCCAAGGAGGACAAGCTGTTCCGGGGACCTGCTTACCAGCTCCCCCATGAGCTCCCTTTTTCTGTGTCTCGTGACTTCTCACTTGGTTTCTCCTCCACCTACCATGGTGCAGAGGTGCGATTTAGCCCTTGCACACTTCAGACGTCATCACTCAGCCTTTACGTTGTTTTCCGGAGCTGAGGCGAGACCCAGAGCCTCGCTCACGCTGGACAACCTCACTACCGCGAAGCCACACCCCCCAGCCCACCAGCTTTTACTTTCAGCGGGGACTTGGGCCGGCGTGTAATCCTACATAGAGAATTTTTATCCATAGTCTCGTAGAAAATCCTTTTTTTGTCCCCTAGCTTTCAGTGTTACTGCTGAGAATCCCGGTGTCATCTGGATTCCTGTTCCTTTTCCTCTCTGGAAACTTGCAGAGGGTCTCTCTCTAGCTCTGCGACGTATCAGGGACCTTTGTGAACGAAGGTGCTCCTGTAGTCATCACTCAGGCACTGAGCAGGCTGCCTGCGAAGCCTGGCTCTGGAGACTAAAATGCAGTAACGGTTTCCTCCTCATCTGGGTGGGCAGTGGGCACAGCAGTAAAGGGCCTGAAGGCTCAGAGTGCCTGAGTTCAAATCCCAGCTCCCACTCTGACTGCAGCATGGGCAAGTTTAATTTTTCTGTGATTCAGTTTTATCTATAAAATGGGAATCATACTAGTTATTACTTCATCAGTACATCTAAGCTACTTAGAAAAGTGCTGGAGAACTGTAAATAATTATTGTTTATTCTTTTATTACCTTTTGAAACACCTCTTAGTTGACTAGTGGATCTTCTGGTTCACTCTTAGAATACTCTTATCTTTTCTTTCTAGTTGGATACCTCTTCTGCATTATTTAATTTTTTGTGGAACTAGGTATTGAACATAGGACCTCAAACATGCTTGGCAAGTGTTCTACCATTGAGTTGCATGCCCTCCCTCTGTGTGTGTGTGTGTGCGTGTGCGTGTGCGTGTGTGTGTGTGTGTGTGTGTGTGAGGGGGGGGGAGGAACAGGGAGAGGGAGAGGGAGACAGGGTCTCTTAATGCAGTTCAGCTTGACCTTGAACTCATTATGTATTCCAGGCTGGTCTCCAGCTTGCAGTAATCCTCCTGCCTCAGCTTCCTGGGAGCTGAGATTACAGACATGCCCCACTACAGCTGGCATATACCTTTTGTTCTGTTTTGGAGGACATTTCTTTACTGGCTACTCAGCTCATCTCATTTTAAGGACAATTTTCATGTTTTCAGTTCTATTCTAATTACAAGAATGGGATTATGCAGCAGCTGCAATCCTTTTTGCAACCCTCCGAGGACTGTGTTTCCCACTTGGCTTGGCTTCCCCTGGCTTCCTCTCCCCGATGTTCATTTTAGTGCCATCACATTGGTGCTTTCGTGTCAGCCTGTCAGACATCTGCAACCCCGTAACTCCCCATTCACAAGTCAGACAGGGTCACAGGAAGCTCTAGAGAAACCATGACGTGGGGAGCAGCCGGATGGCTCTTGTGACCCCCAAGGGTCAGAACCCAGGTATCGTGCTTTGCGTTCCTCTGTTTCTGAGGAAAGTGCCTTGTGGGTCACACCTGGCCACCACACAGCCAGCGCCCTGCACTTTTCACCCTGTGAAGAGGAGGGAAAGATCTGTAGATGGCTCTGCTGTGAGGCCCTCAGACCCAGCACCCTCAAAGGCCACTGTGGGCCCAGCCCCCGCCCTGTCCCACCTTACCCTCCCTGGGTCCCTGGCTTCCCATTGACTTCCCTGGGATCATCTCTGGCATCCCCAGGCCCAGGTCACCCTGGATCCAGCCGCAGCTCCAGCCGCAGCAGAGTACAGCTTCCACTGTGGTTTTGAACCAGTGTCCTGCTCCTCATCGCCGTCCACCCCAGCTTCCGGAGCTGTGCTGAATCAGGTCTGCTGCTGCTGCTGACTCTTCTCCCATCGCCCTTCCCTCTGGGCTTTCCTTTTATGCTCATTCCTTCTTAAGGAGAAGGAACATAAACCATCTTCAGTCCAAAGTCTATTTCTAGTATTACCCAAGGGCTTTTACCAAACTGTCACAAATTGGTTTATGCAAACTGAACCAGTGTGCATGACCAGACCGTTCCTTTCTTACTCTCTAACATCTAATAACTCAATTTGGGTTTGAAGGTACAGAGTTCCCCTTCCCAGCCAACCACTGGTACATGGCTGGGCTCGATTAATGGAGAAGGTTCCAGTGGGCCATTTAATAATCAGTCATGAAGTTGCCTCTGATACCCAATAGTTCTGGTTCCTTTGGCAGGTGAGTTGTGCGTAGATGGGAAAGTTTCTGCCACTCAGATCACTATTTATCAGTGGTTGACCGCTGCCCTTCACTGGAGCACTGGGCACCTCCAGCCAGTGTGCCTGCAGCACCTCGAGTGTCTCTCTTGGTCTCAGGACATCGGCCTGGTATAGAGTTGGATGATCGTTTTAGGAGACAGCGACAAAGCAGATGTTCACACAAAAGCCAGTAACAAGATCCTGTTGTTTTTACACTAAATTCTTATACGAGATTAAAATTTTTTAGTTAAGTCCCTAAGGAGGATGCTCTGATGCTGCAGTGAGAGATGGCAAGTGTGTCCTTCGGGGGCACCTGGTGGGACACTTCGGTTTTCAAGGCCTGAAGATCGAGCTGAGGCATCTACCTGCTGCTTGCCACCCTGCTACCCGGTTCTGCGTCCCAGGCCCCGCTGCTGTGAACCCCGGGACGGGCTGCACGAATGTCTCCTAGGTGCCCTGCGCTATAAAAACACCAGCTTGTTAGGTCAGCTGCCGTCCTCAGGAAGGGAACTTGGGAAGAACATTAATCTGGGTGTCTGAGTTTGAAGTGAATATCGAGATTTGTAGCTTAACCAGCTGAGCATTAAATGACTGTCCCCAGCAGTCTGCGGACACTTGTCCAGCCAACCGCTGCTGAAGTTCCCAGGTTTCCTTTGGGGTGGCGAATATTTCATGCTGAGGAGCTGCCACTGATAACCCTTCAACAGAGGGCGCAGTTCTGGGCTGGGGTGTGGCCTAGTGGGAGAGCATTTGCCCAGCGTGCATAAGGCCCTGGGTTAAACCCCAGTGCAGTAAGTCATAGCAATTTAAACACAGCATCGTGTACATGTCTTTTCCTCTGCTCCTTCCTGAGCAGAGAGGAAACAAGATGATCAAAGGTAACAGTATTTAGAAATTGGGAAGTGACTATGGGCTGGTACCAGGTGATTGGTTCAAAAGCTCCGTACAAAGCAGTTAATTGGGGCTGGGGCAGAGCACATGCTTAGGGCCCTAGGTTCAACCCCCGGCACCAAAAAAGTAAAACAAAATAAAAGCTATTAAGTTCTCAGCCCAGAGGCACATGCCCGTGATCCCAGCTACTTGGGAAGCTGAGGCAGGAGGAGTTCAGGTTTGAGACCAGCCTGGGGAACTGAAAGAGCCATAACTCAAAGTAAAATTTTGCTTTATTTTATTTTTGGTACCGGGGGTCGAACTCATGACCTCGCGCTTGCCAGGCAGGCTCTTAACCCACTGAGCTAAATCCCTGGCCCTCAAAGTAAAATTTTAAAAAGGGGCTGAAGATGAGCTCAGCAGTTCCTGTACCCTAAAAATCAGTCAATCATCAATCATAAGAAGCTGTTAGGCCCCGGGTTTCCCAGCTCCACTGTGACTTCTTTCTCCAGAGCTGCCGCCACAGAAGTTCACAAACCTTGTGCTCTGACAGCAGACAGGTGTCCTCTCCTAGTCTGGACGAGACAGTGGAGCCGCTGCCCCTCTCTCCCTGGCCGCTGGGTGACCATTTGACTGTGTCCTCCTTGGTCCGCCCAGTGGCATTGTGAAAACACCAGGCATGGATCAGGCCCATGCTGTGACCTCAGTTTACCTGAGTTACACCTTCCAAGGCCCTCTCCAAACTCACACTGGTCACCATCACTGGTCCAAGGTACTGGAGATTTGGGCTTGAACTTATGAATTTCGGGGTGGGTTTGAACTTATGAATTTTGGGGGACACAATTCAGCCCCACAGACATGCCCTCCTCCTTGCGGGCAGGAGACAGAATGCACTCAAGTAGAAATACAGCCGAAGATGGCGGTTTGGGCACCCCGCAGAAGGCAGCAGCAGGTGGGGGCAGCGGGTCTCTGAGGACAGCGTTGGGGAGAGGTCCTGGGCTGCCATGGAGACGCCGTTGCCCCTTCCTCCACCAGGTTCTGAGCCAGGAGCCAGCCTGCACTGCCATGTCTCCCCCCGGGCGGAGGTCAGAGGCTGTTTCTCGGAATGGATGGCAGGTCCTGGGAGAACGTCCACAGATACCATCGACCTGGGCCTGTGGGTGTTCCCTGATCAGACACAGGGAGGGGGAGGGGAGGGGGGAAAGCCTGATCACCATGACATCTTGCAAGAGAGCCCTTGGTCCCCGTCACACAGAGCTCTTTATAAGCGTTTACTCCACATTCTGAGAGATAAACATGAGGTCAGGGAACACTGATACTTGAAAAATGCCTCCAAAATGTAGGCCCAAGGCCCAGCCAGAGTCTAATAAAAAAGAGTAACTAAAAGATCCTCCAGAGATATGGGGTAGAGGTCACATAATTAATACATTAGAAGATACCACATCCAAAACCAAGAATAATATGCTCTCAAAAAGCCATAAAATAAATTTCAGACAAGAATGAGCCTATGAACACAAAAAAATACGCAAGCCAAAACAGAGTCCTTGGGAGAGTCAAAGACTGAATCTAGGACGTCTAGAAAGAACCAAAGACAGGGAAATGGATAATAAAAAAAGATGTTTAAGCTGGGCATGGTGGCGCACGCCTGTCATCCCAGGACGGAGGGCGACTAAGGTCAACCCGGCCTGGGTGATTTAGTGATTTAG
>PVJX010034115.1:0-19188 GCA_004027295.1 Dolichotis patagonum
ATAAAACCATTCCAACTGATGATTGAAAACTTTGAAAGACTTCAAAGCTATGAGATGGGGACTCATGCTTACCATAAAGTCTTATATACTCTTATCAAATCTCATACTAGGGAGACTATATGGTATTTACCCTTGTGAGTTTGGTTTATTTCGCTTAAGAGAATGGTCTCAAGTCGTGTCCATTTATTTATAAATATCTTGATGTGATCATTCTTTATAGCTGAGTAGTACTCCATTATATAAAAATGCCACAACTTTTTTATCCATTCCTCAGTTGATGGGCACTTAGGTTGTTTCCAAGATCTGGCCATTACAAATTGTGCTGCTATAAACATGGGTGCACATATATCACTGTGGTATGATGTTTTCAGTTCTTCTGGGAATATGCCTAGAAGCGGAATAGCTGGGTCAAATGGGACCTCCATACCCAGCTTTTTGAGGAATCTCCAGACTGACCTCCACAGTGGTTGCACCAGTCGACACTCCCACCAACAGTGTAGAAGAGTTCCTTTTCCCCACAGCCTCTCCAACACTTGTTGTTGGTAGTGTTTTCTATCTTGGCCATTCTTTCTGGAGTGAGATGGAATCTCAGTGTGGTTTTAATTTGCATTTCTCTCATGACTAATGATGCATCCTTGCGACCACTCACCGCCACCAGCTGGCGGTGCACCAGAGCTGCCGTGAATTAAAAATGCAACACGGGCTGGCCAGGGAAATAGCTCAGTGAGTGGCACAGTGCCACCCCGGCAGGCTCAAGGTCCTAAGTTCGATTCCCAGTACCAAAAATAAATAAATTAATAAGTAAAAATAAAAATACATTAAAAAATAAATAAATATGCAACAGATGAAAGCACGGATGATGAAAGTGATAAATCCTTCCAGAAAGCAGAGCAAAAAACAAAAGGACAGGAAAGAGAAAAGATAAGAAAATTAGAGTACTAGAGTCCAGGATGACTGATATCAAAGTGAAGGAGTTCTGGAAGATCAGAGAAAAACCAAGCACAAGACTCATCATGAAGTAACCCAAGACAACGTCCTAGAATTGAAGTACATTCTCCAGACGGAAAGATCTCACTAAGCCCTCGACCTAAGGAACGAAAAGAGACCCGCAGCAGCGCAAGTCCCCTCGAGGGCCCTGTGAACTTCCAGGGGACCCAAGGCGGTTGCACAGAGTTGGGGCAGTGACTTCATCCTCCGAAGGGCCTAGACTTGGAGCACGTCCTTCAAAACGCCAAAGGGAAATGACTTCCAGCCTTGAGCTTGATGTCAGCCGGTGCAGCTGTCAGGACTAGAATAAATGCATTTCCCCAGCCTCGAGTTCCTGGAAAATGTACCACCCAGACACTGTGGCTCAAGGAGCATGTGCTCCCGTCTTCGAAGGAGGAGGAAGCAGCTGATCAGCCAGGAGAGGGGAAGAAAACGCAAGAAACTGATAGATGTGATGGATTAACAAAGGGTCAACCTGGAACACTGGGCACTGAGTCAGCACCGTGCCGAGTGCAGAAGGCCCACCTGACGGCCATTGCCAGCGGCATAAAGGGAGAACTGGAGAGCAGGGAAGATGATGTGCTGTTGATTCTCCTGGAGACGTTTGTCACGCTGGCTCTCCTGATGTGAACTTGGCTGTTATCATCAGAGGAGCTCGGGACCTCCTATCACTGAGGATGGCTGCGGTTCTCTTTAGGGAAGCTCTGGTCCTTACTTAGAGCACCACTTCCTGGCTCCACTGCAGATCCCTCAGCCTGCTGGCACAGATCCTTCATCCCACTGGTGCAGATTTTCTTACTTCCACTGCTGAGCTTTGGGCCTTCCCAGTGCAGGTCCTTGGTACAGACATGCATGAGACACTGTCGTGGGCTCTAGGCCTCCAGCTGGACTCATGAAGGACATTGCCATGGGCTCTGGGTCTTCAGCTGGACTCATGCAGGGCATTGCCGTGGCATCTAGGCCTCAGCTGGATTCTTTGAGTCTCCAGTGTCTTGACTCCTCTGCATTTGACTTTCTGGATATTATAAAATAGTCCTATAAATTATGTGTCCTATATTATATCTATTCCCTTGCAAACCCTGACTACAACAGCAGACCGGTGACAATGAGCTCCCAGTGTGGAAGGCAAAAGTCCAGACTGGGGCAGGTGGAGGAGCCCCACCCATTCAACAGGGGTCTGGGAGAGAGGAATCATGTGGTGCCCCAACACCTAGAATAATAAGCGTTTGAGGATGAATTCATAAGCACATACACCACAAAAAGCCACCCCAAGAAAAATAAAAAGCACACAGGCGGAGAACAGTGATGGTGCTGACAGGGCCAAGCTCTGAGCAGCACTGACCTAGTTGTAACAGAGCAACCCAGTCACCAAGCTTACCAAACCATGATGGAAACACTCTATTTCGGGAAATGGGGAAGGAAGAGATGTAAGTTAAAAGAAGTAAATAAAGAAATTTTAAAAAAGAAGTAAAGAGGAAAACTACACCCTTACCTTCCATAGCAAGAACCCAAACCAGAGTCTAGACCCCAGAGTCAGAGGCAGCCAGACGTGCACGCTATTTAGAAACAAAGATGATGGTTTCAAACAGGAGCCTAAAGAGAATTCTTTCTGTGGTCTGTTGGCTATTTCAGAACTTTGGAAATGTAATGGTCAATTCATCAGAAAGAAATAGCAGGTGAGTATGGCGCACTTTAGGGGGCCTGCAGGGAAGAGACCCTGGCGCCTCGGGACCTGCACCATGCGGTTGACTCGGGATGCCGGGAGAACAAGGAACTCTTCCCATCTCTGGGGAGCAATTATGATACTGCCTGTGTGTGGGCTGAGAATCAGACATCTCATGTTGTCCTGTCCCCCATCCCGTGTGCCCCCTCCCCCTCCCCCCTGCCTAGCAAGTGGGAGCCAGTGAATTACACATCTTGTGAAAAGATTGACTATGTTATTTAGCATGAGCTCTCCATATGCAAAGATAAGGGCAACCATTTGGAAGAAAACAAGAGACAATATGACAGATAGTGAAGATCTCTGGTTGTCTAGCTTTGAAATTTATGCTTTCTTATGTCGCATTCTGTTCTGTTTTGTTGTGTTTAATTTTACTCCCTTTTAAAATAAAATTAAAAAATTAAAAAAAAAGAAACAAAGACGAAAATACCAAAACCATCAGTTAAAAGTATCCGATAGCTACTCCTCCAGGGAATAGGGCCACCGCTTTTCATCCTAACCTGAGATAAACGGAAGGGGGAGGGGAAGCAGACACTGATGAAGGCACGTGACCCCAAGGATGTTTTAACTACCAGGAGCTGTGGGGATTTTTCTCTCTTTCCATCGAAAACTCAATTATTGGGTTCAATTATCCACAGCCACACCATACTAAAAAGAGGCTCCAAGCCATTCCTGCCAGAGCCCAGGGCCCACACCTGCCTTTGATTCCACATTCATGCATCCAACACAAATCCAAGGGGAGGGGCCAACTCCCACTGCTTCTTCCTCAGTCTCTCTGCTGGTCCACTGCTGGACCTCGTGGAGCCTGTGTCCCCCACATGCATTTCACGGCACTTGCCACAGAGCTCCTGAAAATTCGACATAGGCCACCACCTGGGGCAACAGCTGCTCTCCCACTCAGTCCCTCACTTTGATTTAGAAGCTTATTAAGTTTTGTTTGGTTTTAATCAGAATCAAACTAAAAGGCCAGGCGGCCCAGGTCTGCATCTTCACAGTGGGAATGTAATGCCAACCTCAGAATTAAATGACATGAATTGAACCTAATGGCATGGTGGAGATGACACTGATTGAGAAGCAGCCATCACCACCACACAGCCCAGGATGAGGGAGGCAGGATGGTGCCCCATGGCTGCCTACAGTCGCTTCTGCCAGCATTCAAGCCTAACGGGAATTCTGCCTCTGCGATCTCTTAAACTGGGCTCCCTGTCCCCACTCCTCAGCTCTGCTTTGGTGACCACCAGTGAGGCACCATCAGGTAAGAGTTCAGCCTTGATTTTGCGGCATCCGAGTGACGACAGCAGCAGTGCTTCTGCCCAGGACCGAGGCAGCCAAGTGGACTGGCATGGTACGGCATGTCTAGGTTCCCCTTCGCTGCCCCTTCGTCTGTGTCCATGTTTGTCCCTGGACTGACCTAGTGCTGGCCAAATCTTCCTGTGCCCCAGCTCAAGTCCCCCTCAGTCCCCAACGGCAGTTTTACACAACCTGGGCACTGTGTGATACATGACAAGGATTCTCCAGACATTCTAGAACACTGCCTAGTTGGGCCTTCCCTAAATCCACCCACCAACAAGAGTGGGCATGTGCTAAAGTACAGGGGACCTTTCAGGTACACTGAGGCACAGTGTACTGTATCTCTGGGAGTCTACGGGGCATTTGATTACACTGTATCCTTGCTTCACTGAAGCAAACAGTAACAGAAACTAAAGCGTGGTTATTAACCATCACTGCTGGCGCATAAACTGCCCAAAGGAGACCACAGTGGGCCAAGAGCAATGTTGTCTGTGGGCTCAACCACAGGACACCCTTCTTGTCCTAAGAAGGGACAAGGAGGGTAGGGGCAGCGAAGGGGAGCCTAGAAATGCCGTACGATGCCACGGCTGCCATGGTGAGGTAGGTTAGGGCTTTCTAGTGCTCTCTGGGAAAGGAAGTCCCTTGTAACATGTGCGTCCAGCCAGGGACACTCAGCAGTTGGCGTAATGTGGCTGAGACGGGAGGGACTGACTTTGAACAGTGTCCTCAGGCTGTTCTCGTGCTTTTGAAACAGAACCTCAGGTTTCACATGAAGCAGAAGACTGTTCACCCACAGCAGCCAGTGCTTTACCTGCTTCGGGACTGATGCCATTTCCGGAGTTCATACATCTTAGAATTCAGATGCTTTTGTGTGCCCAGTTAGCGGCAGCCTTGTGACCAGAGGCCCTCTCTGCATTCTTAGCTCAGGCTCACTGCCACGGGCCCTGGGTCTCCACCAAAATCCCATGGAAACCTTAATGAATGTCCAGATAGGAAAACATCTCCCAGAAACGTCTCTCCTAGTAAAAAAGGTGCATGCCTGGATGAGTTTCCTGCTGCTGCTGTGGCTTGAACAACATAAACTCTTACCTTGCAGTGAAGTCTGAAATGGGTTTTACAGGCTAGACATCAAGAATCCACTTCCAGCCTGTTCCCAGCTGCTCTAGGCTGCCTGCATTCCTTGGCTTCTGCCCGCGCCCCCAGCAATGCATCTAGTCTGAACTTGAACCATCACCTCCTCACCTTCTGCCCCTCCTGCCTCCCTCTAACCAAGAAACTGATTAGCTGGGCCCACTTGGATAATTCAGGGTCCTCTCCCCATCTAAGACCCTTCACTAATCACATCTGCCTTTTACCAAGTAAGGGGACCAGTCACAGTTTTGGGGGATGAGGACACAGACATGGTAGAGCGGGGCACTGTTCAGCCTAGAGCGATTTGGCGTCAGTTCTGATAACCTCCTCTGACAACCTGGCACAGCAAAGATTCATCACTCTGCTGAGGGCTCGTCATCGAGGTGGGATCGCATGGCATCTGGGAGCTCCATGGAGTCTAGGGTAGGGACTGCAACTTTCACTCAAGAGGGCACAGACGGGGCACAAGGGGTAACTCTGGAGCCAGTGGCGGTCAGTGGTGGTCATTCTCTGCAGGGGGGACAGCTTGGACAAGGGGATACGATGGGAAAGGCTATGATGGTGGTGAGGGGACATCCAGTGCCGCTGGGGCCCAGTTCATTCCAGGAAGGGCAAGGGAGAGACCCCAGCCCCACAGCAGCCAGGGTTTTATCCCACATGCAGAAATCTCTCACAGAGGATGACGTGGTGAGAGAGTTCAGGCTGCACAGCTGAAACTGGACCAGAGGCACTGGGGCGGGGGACACTGGTGACCCCTCAGGTCCACTCGGAGGATGCCTGCAAAGATAAGGAGGAAAGGCCAGGCCTCAAGAGATCCCAGACAGACCCAGGCCAGGACCACACAGATGGGAGGTGAAGGAGGGGGCGACGGAGTGATGCCATCTGTGGGCTCATGTTCTTGCACCCCACATGGGAGGTCATCTCTAAGGCCCTGTCCACCCGACGCCCTAGTTCTCAGCTCAGGAAGGGCTCAGAATGCTGCTTTTTAAGTATGTCATAGAGGAGAGTATTAAAAATAGTCGGAAAGAGGTGAGGTGTATAAATATCGCAAAGGCTCCTGGCTGCACAGAGAAGCCCCCAGGAGAGGGAAGCAGCCCTGGGGTGTGACATCATGGGGCCCTGTGGGTCCTTCCGGTTGGACCTGAGCTCTGCAGGAGCTAAGTGGGTCAGTGGGTACTGATTAGCCCCAGAATAACCCCAGGGCTTCTATAAACCCACACCTCCTGCTTGGCTTTTCCTCATCCTCAAAGGCTCCAGACTGTAATCTCCAAGAAATAGCTGATCCCACTGTTCAACAGAGGCACAAGAACAAGGAGATGCCAGCATCACCCTGTTGCCACAGCCGGGACAGGCTGTACACGTACAGCAGCCATCCTCTGCCACTGTCCCCGTATGTAGCTCCACCTCATCACACATCCCCAGTCTGGCTTTAGCAAATACATCCTCCACCATCTTACAGGAACACAAGGCTCCAATGCTTGGCCCTGCAGGTATACATCCTGCTACAGAAAGGGGCTCTGGTGTCCCTGAGGTGCTGGCATGACGCCAGGGGCGCACCCAGCTTTCCTCTGCACAGCACCCCAAGGACAGCAGCAGTGGGCAGACCGGTGCGGTCAGCAGGAGGTGGCAGTGCAAAGCCAGCACCTCTGTTTTGAGACCCGAGGGCATCTCAGTGACCTCCATCCTGAGTCACTTCCAAAACAAACCAACCGACTTGATGAAAACGTTCATCCAAGACATGGGCACGGTCAACACCTAAATTAAACACACACACACCCTTTTGCAGAGAGCACCTCACTCAATGTCTCCATCTTCCTCTTTCCTCTTGGTAAGGCCAGGCCCAAGTGGCACATATTTCTGGTTCTGTGCATTCTTCTCAGTCCTGATGGAAAAGCAGCCACGGACAACACGCAAATGAACAGGTGTGGTCCAGGATCCACTAAAACTTTATTTATAAAAACTGAGTGGTGGGACTCTAGCCTGTGGACTGAAGTCTTGGAATTCCTACTCTGATAGGAAAACATCAATAAAAGAAAAGGGAAGGCCCTGACAAGGAAGAAAAGCTGTCAACCACACTTTGAAGCCCCAGTGATGATTTCTACCACTATTAAAAAAAAAAGGCATGAAGAAATAGAAAGGAAAAAAGGTTTCTATGGGAACAGGGAATTCACTTTTAATGATGTGATCACTGCAAAACAATCACTTTATTTTTCTCTTTCCCTCAGACGCAGGGCAGGCGTGACCTACAGCTTGCTGGGCAGGAGAACTTTGTCCAGGGGCCTCCAAAGTGAAAGGCCAGTGTGTTGCACAGGTCAGCAAGGGCAGTCCGGGAAAGCTGGGCCCCTGGGGGTGAAAGACCGCTTCCCCAGAGCAGAGATCTGGTCCGATGGCCGCCTGCCCGGGAGTCAGCTCGAGGCTCTGGGATGGAGTCTTGGCCACCTCGCCCCTGGCTGCCAGCGGGTGACTCCACGGTGAAACCTCTTCCTATTCTGTGCCAGCTGGATCTCAAGCTTCGCTCTCACTGCTGACAAGTCATTTGCAAAATGGCTTGCACTGGACATCTGCTCTGAGCAGGCATGGCCCGGAAGCCCTGGGTCTGCGCTGACCTGGTCACTAACCCTCACCAACCACTTTCACCACCACCCAGCTTGATCAAGCGAAGGACGCCTGACCGAACCACCCCACACCGATGTGTAACTTCACAGCCAAGCTTGTGCTGCGTGGAGGCACAAGTGGGAGCGCGTCTCCGGCACTTGACCGCCACAAGAATCCAGGAATGCAGCCAGCAGGGCACAGCGCACCAGTGTCACACAGCAGCCAGCTGCTCCCGTGTGTCAGGGACTACACCAATGATGGCTTCAGGTGGGCACACCCTGCCCAGGCCCTGCCACTCCTCAGGTCACCTCCCCAGGGGCTGGGTTTGAGCCCCAGTAACCCAATTCTCACTATTCAAGTAGGAAACAGAAATAGCAAGTAAAAGGAAATTCTTCTAGGACCCCATAGCAGGTACACAACAAAAGCAGGACCCAGAACTGGGAATTTAGCTCAGTGGCACAAGTACCTGCCTGGCAAGCACAAGGTTGTGAGTTCAATCCCTGGTACAAAAAAAAAAAGCAGGACCTAGGCCCGGCTCCTGGCTTCCTGGTCTTGTGTGTGGTTTCTCAAATGCACAATGTTCTAGCTGGCAAAGTCCCCAGGAAAGACTGGCCTCCAACACAGCTTTTTACCTGCAATCTAGAGTGGCCTGACCCGCTGGGGCCAGGAAGGAACAGACACATGATGATTCATCCCCAAGAACCGGGCATGGGCCGCAGGGCAGCACCCACTGTGCAGTTTCTTGAAGACAGGGAACCTCCACTTCCGATGGTCTCGTGAGTTTTAAGCAAAAGTCTCTCAGGCATTCACCGAGCTCTCCAAAGACCAGAGAAGGAGGGACAGAAAGGTCCTTTCCTTGGCTCTGTCCTTTCTCTGGCCAGGTCCCCCTGTGTGTACACAGGTCTGGAGACAAGGACAGGAACAGCTGAGAGGGGTACCTGTGGGGCCAAAGGCTGGTATAGCACCCCAGCCAGATCGCAGGCACCCCGACACCAAGGCAACCTGATCCTCTTCTCACCACAGCATTCATGGCCCACAACACCACCGGTCTGAAGCGAGGAGGGGTCCACCCAGGTCACTATATTGCAGTGCAGCTCACAGGCTGGGCAGGTCAGCTGCAGGCCATGCACTCTGCTCAAGGGCTTGGCAGGGACACATATAGGTGGCTGGGTGGGGTGGTGGGTGGCTCAGAACGGTAAAGCAAGGCCTAGAGCCTAAAGCTGTCAGTTTGGAGTCCAAGCAGCATGAGGAGAGCCTGGCCCTGGCCCTGGGTCACCGTGGGGGAAGGAGCACATGAAACATGGACAGGTGTGGAGCCTTCCTGAACACTCAGCCTTTACTACCTCAGAGCCCACCTTCGGGTCAAGCCAGCGCTCTGACCCGTTCACACAGATCCCAGCGATCAAGTGAGTCCACGTCCAATGAGCCATCCCTGGACTCCGCAGTGTCCCGCCGTGAGCTCAACAGCCCTCTACATGTGTGCCCACAGCATGCAGCAAGTGGGCGACTTGTGCTTTGTGTCACAGGGTGGGGGAAGGGGTCCAATCCCAGCTTCACTCACGAGGCCCGTGACCCGGGCAAACTCAGCTCGAGGGTGGGAATGTGGCGTGGGGAGCAGCAGCCAGCAGGGCTGATGGCAGCACAGGACACTGCCACGGGCCAGGAGTAGGTCTGTCCGTCCGCATCCAGCTCAGCCTACACCTCCACATGCCACTCTGGCACAGGGAGTGCAAGAATTAGAGCATCTGTCCTCAAAAGCCCAAAGCAGAGCTGCCCTCTGTGCTGCCAGAGTCGGCACCCGAGCCCCAGTCTGGCCAGGTGCCCAAGACAGCTTCATGCTCCTTAAGGACAGAGACCACAGACAGCTTTTCATCCTCCAGCGTCTGCAAGATGCAACGCTCTTAGCACACATCTGTGAAGCCCAACAGGGAAGGGCTGGGGGGCTGGGGGCTGCTCATGAATGGGGGCATCTTCTAAATCCCAGCCGGATCTCCCATCACCCTGCAGCAGAGTGAGCCCAGAATGGGTGGAGCACTCAGCAAAGAGGGCAAGGACAGCAAAGCGGCCTGGGCCTCAGAAGAACACTGGAGTCTGTCCTCCCTGCCCACGGCCAGCAGGGAGCCAAGGCACAGACCAGTTCACCGGATGCCTCTAACCTCGATTCCACCCCACATGGCTCCAAGGAGGCGGAAGCCACTGACACCCTGCAATTCCATCTTCTCCTCTCAGAAAAGGTCACCAGCTTGGGCCGCCCCCGTTTCCTTGCAAGGGACCTTGTGAGGGTGGCACAGGCAGTCTGTGCCCAGAGGGACAGCCATGCCTGCCAGAGAGCCCTTGCTCACTAACGACTTTATGGCCATGCATGCGAACATGTCATTGAGACCTCCATCTGCAGCATGTCCAGTCCAGGAGGGGGATTGCCCGAGGGACGCATCTCCCCGGAGAGGCCGTGTTTTGTCTCCAGCCTGACCCCCGCAAACAAGTTAGGGAGCTTCAGCCCAGCGCTCCCTGGTGGGAGTGGGCATCCCAATCCCAACCCCAGCTACATGGATCCCAGAACCCCACAGTTGAGGTGGACACAGGCAAAGACCTCGGAGAAGCAAGTGAGCAGAGGCCAGCACAGCTCCCAGTCAGCTTTAACAGACGGATTCACATCCGTCTGTGGAAGATACACATCTATGACTAAACTGCTCTTCCCAGAAATGCAATGTCCCAGAGGCCAGAACCTCCAGACCACTTGTCATTACTGACCCCAGATCTGCCCATCCACAGAGTCCAGGACCAGGAGAGTGGCCAAGCTTTCTGCAAAACATCAGGACTGCTTGGCCCTGACAGCAGCTGCTGCACACACATCAGGGCCCGGAGGCCTCCTGCATGCCTGCGATTACAGATTCCTGAAGCCCCACTCCACCCAACCGGCTGCGACCGTGATCACAACTACCTGAGCTATGAGGAAAACGCCAAGCTTGGGAAGCAGCCCTGGCTGGGCTTGGCCTGCCTCCCTAGCACCACCCACCCGAATTCAGAGGCCCTGGTGCCCCCCCCCATCTGATCACGTAGCCGCATCTGGCTGGCTCATGTCTCCAGCTGCTCTTGTGGGTGCTCTGAGCTTGGCATCTCGAGGCACCTTCTGGACTTGAACCTTTAGTTGGGATGTCCTGGGCCACAGAAGCAAAGGCGGGGGAGGGGGGACATGTCTGTTAAGCACCAAGGGGAAAATCCTGAGAAGACAGCTTCCTGCCCCGCCCCACGCCACTCCCACTCTGACCTCCACAACACTGGTGAAACAGCAAAGCTGACCAACCCAGCACCCCACAGAGCTGACGCCCTCCGAGGACAAGGATGGCTGTGTCCTTTCGTGACTCCCTCCAGCCTATACAGCCCAAATGTCCCTCAAGTCGTGGACAGGTGACCTGCAAGCAGCCATGCACATGGTGGACCACGGGTGTGGACCAGCACTGAGACAGATCACCCTGGGCAGTGTGGATCCACCAAGGATCCACTGCACCTTTCACTCGCTATGAAAGATCACAACAGTGGCTCCCCGGTGGACAGCGGTCACTGACTTGGAAGGAGACAAGGTAACCATCCAAGGGGGTGGGAAGTCCGCACAGGTGGAAGATGACCCTCACCTGCATGTGCTGAGCTCACACTTCAGGTGTTCGCTATACATGTGTGTAATACATACATGTGACAGCACTCGGACATAATTTATTTTTTCTATGGCAAAGCCCAGCGGTGTTCAAATTGTAATTAAACGTGCCTAAAAGTGAGTTCAGTTCACTGGGAGCTGAGAGTGAGAAGCCCATTCATCAACTCCTACTCAACCTTCAGGACCCACCTCACATTGTCCCCATTCTGTGTACTCTTAACTGGAGGTTCATGGTGCCCAGTATCCCATCACAACCAACTTTTAAGCTGGGAGTCGATGCTGGAGGACTGAAGGAACGTGTGGCAACAAGCGCTGGCTAGTTAGTATGTACTCACTAAATACTGGGTGACCACCTGAGATGGACAGATGCACGCATGCACGCACACATCCTGATGGCCCAGCGATTCCGTTTATTATCAAAAGCCAGCATTTCCCACACGACCAGTCCAGCCCTTCTCCTCTGACACGAATCACAGCCAGGAGACAGCAGAGGAGCCCACAGCAAACACAGTCCCCAGTGCTCACCCCTGGAGGCTCACTGCTCCTGCTAGGCAGGTCACCTCTGCCTGCAGGTCCTTGCCCAGCCTCGGGGCGGAGCGGGTCCACGTGAGCTCCAGGACACATTCTATCAGGTGTAATGTTTAAACCTGACCGTGCCACCCCCAGCCCCAGTCTGCTTGCTGGGCTTCCCTGCCCACCAGCCGCGAAGCCACTACACCTGCTGGTGACCGGCCTCCCACACCCCACCACCTCGGCCGGCCTGCTGGCTTCCAGCCCCTTCAACCTTGGACTCCCCAGAAGCCCAAGCCCGCTGAGGAAAGGGACCTAAAAACTGCGAAGCACAGAGGGCAGAGGGGGTGAGGAGGCCAGCACAGACCTCTGCACGCCTCTGCAAGGTCCGCTCAAGAAAGAGGCTGGAAATGCACCTGGGGCAGGTGTGATTTTTTTTCCCTTTGGATGTCTGTACTTTCTAAGCGCGCACACAACACATTCTCCTGCAAGATAAACAGCTTCTTCGGTGGCACCGCCCCTGTCAGGCGCAACGACCCCCAAGTTTCTATTTCTCTTGGTCTCGGGGACCTCTGGGTGCCCCCTTAGCCAGGGAGGATGAGGAAGCAGAGGTCCTGGCTCCTCACCTCCACGAAGTACCTTGCCTGCAGAGGAGGGGGCGGTCGCTTGGCCCCCACCGCTTCTGCCCCCTCCCTGGCTCCATCTCAACTTCCAAGAGCGCTCCTCCATCCAAGGCCCCTGGCCTCAAAGGTACTCAGGAAGTGCACGGACGAACACGCGCGCACACACACAGGAACGCGTAGTTGCACTTTCTCCTCCCCTCTCGAACCTGGGCCACCGCCCCCAGGAACCCAAGTACAAACTTCTCCAAAGTCGCAGCGGTGGCTGGAGGGAGCTGGCGACGTCCCCCTCAGAAACCCTTCACTCGCGCGCGCGCGCACACACACATACACACACACACACACACACACACACACGTGCGCCGCCCCACCCACCGAGGCCACCGCAAATGCGCGGGGGCCGCAGAGACCCGGTGGCGGTGGGCAGGTGTCCCGGTCCCGCCAGGCGCACGGCGCGGGGTCAGGCCGGGGCCGGGCCGGGCCGCGCTCTCCGGGCCGGCCGCCTACCTTGCAGGTTCTGCACGCGGATGTCGCTGATCTGCCCGATGAGCTCCTCGCGCTGGAACCAGTCCCATTCCTGCGCAGCCATGAAGCGCGGACGGCGGGCCGGGGCGCCGGCGGCGGCGGCGGAGAGCGGCGGGCGCGAGCGGCTCGCACCCGGGAGGGCGCCGCGGGGCGGGGCGGGGCGGGGCAGGCTGCGGAGGGCGGGGGCGGGGGGCGCCCGGCGCGCGCTCACTGCCCCATGCGGGGGTGGGGGCGCGGCCGCGCGGGAGGAGGCGGGCGGAGGCGCCGAAGGGCGGGCAGGAGGAGGTGGCCTCCGCCGCGGACTGGCGCCCTCCCCGGCGTGCGTCGGCGGGATTGTGAGCTCGTGGGCCCACGGTGATGAGGGCTGAGTCCCGGACCCTGGATTGTGATGTCTCAGGAGGCGGTGGGCGAGTGACGCAGCCCGGGCCTCAGGACCGGTTACCGGGGCCCTGATCCTGGGCCCTGCACCTCGCTCCCTGGCGGGTACGAGAGACCTCGCCCAAACGCAGGTCCCTGGCCACCTGCTGGAAAGCAGCTCTGCTCGGAAGGACAGTGTCCCTGGGCCTGCCACTGAGTGCTGGAGGCCTGGACAGTGGCGATGGCCTGGTGGGGGCAAGCTCAAGTGTGGTCGGAGATGGGCCCACGAGGAGAAAGAGCTTTCCCTTGGTTTGAAAATTGGAAGCTGTTCCCGGTCCCCTTGTGACCCCAGGTGCCAGGAGGAGCAAGAAACATCCCAACTCTGAGGAGCTGGGGTACCCGCGATGTCCTGACAGCCAACTCTCCAAGTGCCCTCTGATGACACTGTGCAAGGACAGGCCTTTCGGCTTCTGTGTAACTCTTGGGAAGTTCCGGATCTTGTTTGGGGCCCACAACGGTTGTGTCTCTGGAAAGAGGATCACCTGCAGACCTGGAAGTTGCCCAAGCTGGAGAAATGACTGCAGGGTGTAAAGTCCCAGCCACCTGCTCCATACTCAGCACGCTGTCCCCTGCTGGACACTGAGGTTGTACAGAAAACGGCTTTCAACACGGTACATCCGAGAGGGTGCCAATGGTCGGGGTGTGTGGGGCTAGCTAGTGCAGAGCCCAAGGAAACTGAAGTTATGCTGGGGTCCTGTCTCCCAGAAGTAGCGACAGCGGGAATTGCTGGCCAAGATGAGCTCTAGAAAGGGGACAGCCAACTTGGGGGAGGGCCTGGGTGGAGGCAGAGGTCAGCACAGGTCCCTGGGGACTGGCCTGGGCGCTGAGGCTGGGGAGGAGCAGAGTTCCTAGGGCCCACACAGGAACGCAGGTCGGGCAGGGGCTGGGAACTTGCCTGGTCACTGCCTTGGTTCATAATGGCATGGTAGTGTCACCCTCCAGGAGCCGGCCTGCCTCTGCCTCATATGAGACCAGAACAGGTGGTAGCCAGACATCAGAGTGCTCCATCTGCTAGACATCGCACTTCCTGAGGGGGTGGACGCATTGCCCAGGCCGTGACTGACCACTCCTGGGTGGGGAGGATGGGTGTCGCCACTGTGCCTCAGATGCAAAGGGAAACAGTGTCAGGTGGTCTTCATAGTGTGGTCAGGAGGGTGGCCCCCAACAGGTACTTTGGAGTTTACTGACTTGGGGCGCACCAGCTCCATCTGCACAGCCTCGCCCTTCAGTGCTGGTTTCCCACCCTACACAGTAATGAGGCTCCAGGTCTACACCAGTGCTACAGCTTGGGTGTGGCTTAGACTCCAAGGTTCATGTGTTGGGTGCCCTAAGTGGCAATCAGGGAGACCATGGGCCACTTGCAAGGCCTCCTGGGCCATCTTGGGTCTGCCTGGGCATTCCCCTTGGGAGAGAGGAAGGTGGTTTCATTGGACGCTGCTTGTCCTCGCAAGAATGAATTGGTATAGAAAGATCAAGCATCGCTGATTCTACTTCCTGGTTTCCTGGCTCACACGCCTTATCACGGGTGTTCCTGCAGGTGTTCCTGCAGGGATGCCAGCCACTGTGATGTAATGCGTCCAGGAGGCCTTTGCCATTTGGATGACAAGCTTCAAAAACTATGAGCTAAATAAACCTTTTTTGGTCATAAGTCACCCAACTTCTGAGGGTTACTTATAGTCACAGAACATAGATGAATACAGCAGATCATCTCCAGGTCTTTGCTTGATCTGTTTCCCTTGAATGCCATGTCCTGCTTCCTGCGCACCACTATACCTAACATGTTCCTTGTCTATCACAAGCACCTTGGGAGAACTTCTCCAAAACCCATGGGCCAACCAAAGGCCTCACAGTAGCACTACCGTGGTATTAGGTACAATCTCATAAGGCTCACAGACCGTGCGGTTCTAGGTGCACCTTACACGTGGTGTGTACTGACTGTCTCCCCGTAGGCTGTGAGGGCCATGCAAACAAGGCCATGGCTTATGCATTTCCCCATCTGTGCTTCGGGCAGCCTGGCCTAGAGTGATGCCCCCATAGTGAACGAATGCATGAATGAGCAATCTTAATTACAGGATCATTAGAGAACTTAGAGAGCCGGAGCCCAGCTGACCCTCGTGTCCCGGAGCCAAGCACACGTCTGGGGAAGTGGTCAAGAAATGTTTGTGACGGGCAAAGCACCCACCATCGCAGATGAAGGCAAATGCTTCCTTGGTGCACACAGCCTGCAGGGAGGGGTGTATGACTCTCAAACTGTGAAATCTGGACTCTCTGTGGATGAACAGAGTTCTTTGTCTTTTACACTTTGGGGGTGGGGAGGAAAAGTACCCCCGAAGGCTCGGCTTCTGGGGGAGAAGGGGTTGCAGACACCATGCTTGCATGCAGTTGCCTCATTCTTCTAGAATCCTTGACCTTGTTTAAATCTGATTTCTGCTGAGAGAAAGGATTTGGAGTCAGAGGCTGGATGGACCTCAGGCTGCAGTGAATGCGATGCCCCTCCCAAGTAAGGGCTTCAGAAACTCCTGGCCCCGGTGACCTTCCTGCCTCTGCATACAGAACTGACGAGTCCAGGCGGGAAGCCCAGGGAGAGGCTGCCGCCTCTGCCTCCCACACCTGCTGCAGGAACCGGAGCACCCGAAGGTAACGCCAGAGTCCCCCATGGCCACGCCCTGCTCAGATGCCGCTCCTCCGTGTAGCCATGACCCGAGGCCTGGCAGGATGGCATCGGTCTTCAGTGGGCTTCACTCTTCTGAGTCACCTGCCTGAGAGGGCAGAGCAAGGCTACCCCCACTTTGCCCTGCTCTTCTTACTACCTACACGGTCACCAAACTGGTGCTTAGCTGGTGTTAGTCACATGTGGTAGGCATGTTTAGATGACACTGATTAAGTCTCATTTCCATCAAAATAAGAGCACTCCTCAGCATGTAAATATCTTTAAGAATTTCAAATAATACCTAATTAAAAAGTTATAATGGGGGCCAGCGTGGTAGTACATGCCTGAGAGCCTGGCACTTGGGAGGCTGAGGCAGGAGGAGCCTGGTGAATTCAAAGCCAGCCTAAACTACATAGCAAGATGCTGACTTAAAAAACAAATGAGGTTATATTGGACCTGGCTAGACTGATCAGTGCTCATTCTTCCAGAACATCTGGGCAGAATGTTCTGCATTAAGATGTCACCGGCTGCACTATGACATGGAGACTCCTGGTCAACAAACACCAGTTGACTCTCTGTTCATGGCCCAGCTGAGCTCTGTAGTGTGGCCAGGGTCCAGGAGGACTTGAATGGGGCCCTCCCATTGTCCTCTACTGCTGGTGTGGAAAGGTGTCAGCAACATGAGGCCAGCCGTGGGGAGCTGGACTCGAGACCAGGACATAGGCTCCCCACTGCTCAACGCAGAAGTGCAGGAGCTGGGCTGGCTAAGGAGCTTTTGCAGCACCTGTTTGCTTCCGCTTCCGGTGCATACTTCTGTATCCCACCCGCTGTCACTCAGCTTTCTGCTGCTGCTACAAATACCTAGACACTCACCGTAGAGAGAGGACGAGTTTATTTGGGTCATTTTTTTATTGTTAGTATTATGGGCTTTTTGAGACAGGGTCTCGTTAGGTAGTTCGGGCTAGACTCAAACTCAGAATATACCCCGTGCAGGTCTGAAACTCCCCATCTTCCTCCTGCCTCAGCCTCCTGAGTTGTGAGCTTATAGGCAGGCATGCACCATCATGCCTGGCTTGGCTCACGGTTTGGGAGCTAAGTCCCTGGTTATTGGCCCTGTTGCTTTGGCAGGCACACGTGGCAGAGTGCAGCCATCATGTCAAGGCTGGGAAGTCGGAGAGAGAGGAAGGGTGGGTCCCGAGCCCCGCACTCCCTTGGAGGACAGTGTAATCGAAAACGCTTGAGCTAGACTTCCCCGATGAAGGACCCCACACCTCTCGATGGTGACACCTTTGGCCCTGAGCCTTTACCACGTGAGTGTTTGGGGGTTACCTGAGCTCCACACTAGAATACCCACTTTGTTCCACCGTCCCGGAGATGCCTCGAAGCTGAGCTGTTGGACTCGTCTTACAGCATCGCATGTGAGAATACACGAAGTCCACCTGTGCTGGACTCCTGAGCACCTCCTGATTCCCATGGCACCTGGGCTCCTAAAGAGCATGGGGGCTCAACCCGACCTCTGAGTTTTCTTCTGCTCAAATTTACACCCCTTTTCCACCTTCCTCCAGGACCCTGAGGGACATTGGAGAGAGGCTGAGACATCCAGGAGCCATCGCCAGATGGGGGCGCCTCATGTGGGGTGCGGCAGACGGAAGGGGAGGTTCAAGTCCTACTTTTGCTCCTTTGAACCCTGTGGCCTCTGGCGCAGTCCTGACCTTGTTGCCACCCACTGTTAAGTGGGGTGTCCGGCTCCCCCCAGAGGACTAGATGCAAACAGAGACCAGCAGAAAAGGAACCCATGCGTGACCAATGTCAGATCATATCAGCGGCACAAAATGAACCCATCTTTAGAGGAAAAGCTGCTCCTGAACCCAGGGGCGAACCTGCCATGTAAAAGAGGAGTGTATTCACTGAAATTATATTAATTTTTATAGTGTAGAGGTGTTGGGAGGTGATTTAAAAATTCTGCTTTCCGAAGTAGATGGCACCGGATGCCCCAATTTCCACAAATAAACCCCTTCATCTTGCCCAGGTTGGAATAGCCAAAGGCTGCTTCCCCTGAGA
Organism: Dolichotis patagonum; assembly: GCA_004027295.1. Classification (NCBI taxonomy): domain Eukaryota; kingdom Metazoa; phylum Chordata; class Mammalia; order Rodentia; family Caviidae; genus Dolichotis; species Dolichotis patagonum. The sequence continues at coordinate 18,159 of PVJX010034115.1, forward strand.
CAGCACAGCTAACATTTCTGGTCCACATCAGAACGCTATTTCAAGAGCGTACCTTTACCAGAGAAGCAAGTGAGAAACTTTTTGCCCCATTATGAGTGAGAGATCTGCAGCATAAAATGCAGGAGAGGGAAGAGACTTGTGGAAAGAGATTACCTAGCCAGGTGTGGTAGTGCACACCAGTAACCCCAGCACTCAAGAGGCTGAGGCAGGAGGATCTTTAAGTTCAAAACTGGCCTGGGTTACAAAGTGAGCTCAAGGCCAGCCTGAACTGCATAGCAAGAATTTGTCTCAAAAAGACAAAAAAAGAGAAAAAAAAAAGAAAGAAAAAAAGAAAGAAAGAAAAGAAAGAAAGAAATTACCCAGATGGGCTGTTTGTGGATGTGCATATGTGTTTTTCACCTTTTGAAATCAAAAGCAGACTTTCCTGCTGGAAGTCTGGAGGGTAGCTTAAAAATTGGTGAATGGTGCAAATAAAATCCCCAGGCCAGCCCTGAGTTGACATTTGCTGCAGCAGCAGCCAGTTTTTTTTTTAATTTTTAAATTTTATTTTAGAAGGGAGTAAAATTAAACACAACAAAACAACAGAATGCGACATAAGAAAGCATAAATTTCAAAGCTAGACAACCAGAGATCTTCACTATCTGTCATATTGTCTCTTGTTTTCTTCCAAATGGTTGTCCTTATCTTTGCATATGGAGAGCTCATACTAAATAACATAGCCAATCTTTTCACAAGATGTGTAGTTCACTGGCTCCCACTTGCTAGGCAGGGTGGGGGAGGGAGGGGAGACACAGGATGGGGGACAGGACAACATGAGATGTCTGATTCTCAGCCCACACGCAGGCAGGATCGCGGTTGCCCCCCAGAGACAGGAAGAACTTGTTCTCCCGGCACCCCGAGTCAACCGCACTGTGCAGGTCTCGATGCTCCAGGGTCTTTCTTTCTCCTTCAGGCTGCTGAAAGTCGGCCACACTCTCAGCTGCCCCCCGGGGGGGGTTCCTTGTTCTCCTGGCACCCCAAGTCAACTGCA
>PVJX010034116.1:0-19169 GCA_004027295.1 Dolichotis patagonum
GGCTTTATACTATTGTGTTATGTTTGATATTATTGTAATTGAAACTATGCTCAACTATAGCAGAGTAAGAGATATGGTGTTAGATACTGTTGATGTCCAGTTGACTTAATGTAAAGTACTGTGTTGCCTATGTTGTCCTCTTCTGACCTGCTCTGTACTGCCCCCTTTTGTTTTATTCTCTTTTAAATAAAAAAAAAAAGAAATAGTTGTTCAAATTACAAAATTAAAGCACACAAAGTGGACATTCAAACAGTGAAACTGCAAAAAGTTCTTCTCAATGATCCAACAAAAACTTAGTAATATGGTTATCAATCCTACATATTTAAACACACATGCAGTTGTATTCTTTAAAACACTTCTTTGCCTCTCCTTTTGAAAATAGCAATTACACGTTTTGGGTTTTAATATTCCTACATTGCTTATGACTTTTTATACTAGAGACACAATGTGATATTTATAAACATAATTCTCATTTATTTCACTAATGAAAATAGGCTCAAGTTACCTCCATTTCGATATGAAGACTTCAAGATCATCCTTTTTATAGCTGAGTAATATTCCATTGTATAAAAATACCACATCTTTTTCATCCATTCTGCAGTTGATGGGCATTTTGGTTGTTTCCAAGATTTAGCTATTACAAATTGTCCTGCTATGAACATGGGTGCACATATATCACTGTCATATGAACTTTTCAGATTTTCTGGGAAAATACCCAGGAAGGGAATAGCTGGGTTGAATGGAGCTTCCAATCTTAGTCTTCCTGGAAATCTGCATAGTTATTTCCATGGTGGCTGCATAAGTCTACACTCCCACCAACAGTTGAGCAGTATTCCTTTTTCCCTGCAGCCTTGCCAACATTTGTTATCAGTTGTTTTCTTGATGGCAGCTATTCTTTCCAGAGTGAGATGAAATCTCAATGCTGTTTTAATTTGCATTTCTCAAATGACTGGTGATGGTGAACATTTCTTCATGTATTTGTTTGCCATTTGTATATCTTCATCTGAGAACTGTGTGTTCATCTCAGATGCCCGTTTTTGGAGAGGGTCTTTGAATTAGGGGGGTTAGATATTTTTCAATTCTTTATATGTTCTTGAAATAAGCCCTTTGTCTGAGGGGTTGCTGGCTAAAATTCTTTCCCATTCTGTGGGTTTTCTTTTGCTCTGTTGGTGATTTCTTTTGAAATACAGAAACCTTTCAATAATATGAGGTCCCAGTTATTGATTCTTTGATGTGTTTCCTTTGCAGTTTGCATTTTGTTCATTAATTCTCTGCCTACCCAAATGTCTCCAAGACTTCTGCCTACCTTGTGTTCCAGTAGATTTAGTGTTTCTGTTTTAATATTTAGATTTTTGATCCATTTAGAATTTAGGGTGTGCATGGTAATAGGCATGGATCTAGTTTCAGTCTTCTTCATGTGAAGTGCCAATTTTTCCAACACCATTTATGAAACAGGCTATCCTTCTTCCAGTGAACATGTTTAGCCCCTTTGTCAAATATCAGGTGGCTGAGTGTTTTTGTACTTAGACTTGCATCTTCTAATCTGTTCCATTGGTCCTCAGGTCTATTTCTTTGCCAGTACCATGCTGATTTTATCACTGCTGCTTTGTAGTACAGTTTCAAGTCAGGAATTGAGATGCCTCCTGCCTTGCCTTTGTTTCCCAGAATTGTCTTTGCTATTCTAGATTTCTTCTATTTCCAAATGAATTATAGGAGTGTTTTCTCTAGATCTGTAAGGTATGTTAATGGTATTTTGATTGGGATTGCATTAAATTTGTATAACAGTTTTGGGAGGATGGCCATTTTCACAATGTTGGTTCTTCCTAGCCACGAGCCATTTTGCAATATCCTCTGCAATCTCCTTTTTTAGTGTAGCATAATTTTCAGCATATAGGTCTTTTACATTCTTACTTAGATTGATTCCTAAGTATTTCATTGTTTTAGATGTTATTGTGAAGGGTGATATTTCCATATTTCTCTCTCGGTGAGTTTTTTGTTTGTGTACAGGGATGGTATTGATTTTTGAGCATTGACTTTGTAGCCAGCTACAGTGCTGAATTTGTTTATTACCTCAAGTAGTCTTTTAATGGAGTTTTTTGGGTCTTCTATATAGAGTATCATGTCATCTGCAAATAGTGATAATTTAATTTCTTCCTTTTCTATCTTTGTTCCTGTTATAGCTCTCTCTTGTCTGATTGCCCTGGATAGTGTTTCTGGAACTATGTTGAATAGAAGTGGTGATAGTGGACATCCTTGTCTTGTTCCTGATTTTAAAGTGAAAGCTTTCAGTTTTTGTCCTTTTAGTATAATGTTGGCTGTTGGTTTGTCATAAATGGCCTTTCCAAGATGGAGGTAGACACCCTGTATTCTGAGTTCTGAAGGGTTTTTATCATGAACATGTGTTGAACTTTATTGAAAGCTTTTTCTGCATCTATTGAGATGACCATGTGGTTTTTGTTTTTGACTCTGTTGATGTGGTGTATTACATTTATCAATTTGCGTATGTTAAACCATCCCTGATTCCTGGAATGAACCCCACTTGGTTGTGATGTATAATCTTTGTAATGATTTGCTGCATTCTATTTGCCAGTATTTTATTGAGAAGCTTTGTGTCTATGTTCATTAGTGAGATTGGCCTATAATTCTCCTTTGTGGTTGGGTCTTTCTCTGGTTTTGGTATGACAGTGATACTTGTCTCCAGGAATGATTTAGGGAGGATTGCTTCCTTTTCAATTTCATTGAAGAGTTTAAGGAGTATTGGCATCAAGTCTTCTTGAAATTTCTTGTAGAATTCAGCCATGAATCCATCAGGACCTGGGCTTTTCTTTGCTGTTAAGTTTTTTTTATTACATTTTCACTTTCAATAGCTGATATTGGGTTATTCAAAATTGCTATATTTTCTGTTTCTAGAAATCTGTCCATTTCCTCTGTGTTTTACAATCTATGTGAGTAGAGATTTTCAAAGTAGATATTCATGATTTTTTTAATTTACATGGGATCTGTAACACTTGTGTGTTTCAAGTCTCCTGTACTTGCTCCTAGTGGACTAGATGTTTGAGATTATATTTTGCTTTTTCATTTTGCCATTTTCCCCTTTCAAGTTAATATTTTGTCCTTCAATCTCACTAGTGTCAACTGTTGGTAGTATGTATCTTGAGGTCCTAATGTAAAGTTGATGTTTGTCCCACAATGAATAGGTGTGCCAGTCACCTGGCTTCCCACTGCAGGGCCTGTTCAGTGAGTTCTATGTTCTTCCTGGGCTGTCATGCCTAGTAGTATTGATGTAAGTCAACTTTTAGCTCCTGCTATTACTTTATCTTCAGGTTATTCCAGGTCACCAAATCTCCCTGTCTATAGTATTTTGTTGGCTGAGGCCCTACTGTGTCCCTATTGTGTGTCTGTGTATCTCATAAGGCCTTTTGATTTTCTCCAATTTGGGGAGTCTTTACTGGCACACTCCTCACTCTGCCTGATGTTTTCTGTGTGTAGGAAGGAGTCACCCACACTCTTGTCAGACTCATCAAGGTTTTACAGTTAGTTGGAGGGAGCTTTACTAATGGCCCTATTGACCCACTGTACACCTCTATTTTAGGAGCATACTCACCACACTGACTGGAGCCTTCCGTGATCTTCCATTTGGTTGAGGCAGTCACTGAATCTCCCCTCAAGCTAGCACAGTTAATCCTCTGTAGTCCAAGGTTCTGGGAGAAAGGATCGGAGCTCTGGCTGTAGTTCCCTGGTCCCAAAAGGTTGTCTAGGGAGAAGGCAGAGTCACAGGAAAGGCCCACGTCTAGGCCACACTGGTCCTGCGAGGTGTTCTGTGGAAATGGTGGGAGTCAAAGGAGAGGCCCGCGAGGTGGTCTGTGGAGAAGGCCATGTATACTTTTTAAAATAATTTTTTATTTTATTAACTCATGTTTCCAAGTCATGCAGTTTATAGTCATCTTTCTTTCAGTGAAGGTGCTTGGCCCTTTGTCAAAGATAATGTAGCTGAATATACGTAGAGTTGTTTTGGTATCTTCTGTTCTGTTCCATTGATTCTTTGTCTGTTGTTTTGTTTTGTTTTGTTTCATTTTGTTTACAAGTACCATGTTGTTTTGATCACTATGGCTTTATAGTATAACTTCAAATTGGGAATTGTGATGCCCCCACCATACCCCTATTGTTCAGAATTGGCTTTTACTAATCTAGTTCACTTCTGGTTCCATATGAACTGTAGGATTGTTTTCTATAGATCTGTAAGTAGGCTGTTGGCATTTTTGATTGGGGCTTCACTGAATCTGCATAAGTTTTGGAAGTATGGCCATTTTGACAACAATTGGTTCTGACTGTCCAGGAGCAGGGGAAAGCTTTCTGTTTTCTGATGTCCTTATTATAGTTTTCCTTATAGAGGTCTTTCACTTCCTTGGATAGGTTAATTTCTAGATATTTCATTTACCTTAAAGCTTCTGTGAATGATATTGTTTTCATAATTTTCTTCTCATCCATTCATTGTTGGTGTACACAAATAGTAAGACTTTTGTGTGTTCTTCTATCCTGGTACTTTGCTGAAGTTATTAATTAATTTTTAAATTTTTTCAGTGGAGTTATTTGGGTCATCTATATAGAGTATCACGTCATCTGCAAATAATAATTTGAATTCTTTCTTATAAATATCCCTTTTATATCTTTCTCTTGCCTAATTTGTCTGGCTGATGTTTCAAGTACCATGTTGAATAGAACAGGAGATAGTAGACATGCTTGTCTCATTTCTGATTTTAGGAGAAAATTTTTTAGTTTTTCCCTATTTATTATATTGTTAGCTATTCATTTGTCATAAATAGCCTTTATCATATATGGTCCTACTATACCTATTTTCTTCAGGGTTTTTTTTTTCATGAAGGGGTGCTGGATTTTTGCAAAAGCCTTTTTCTGTATCTATTGATATGGTCGTGTGTTTTTTGATCTTGCTCCTGTTTAAGTGATATGTTACATTTATTGGCTTATGTATATTGAACCATCCTTGCATCTCTGGGATGCAACCTACTTTATTATGATGTACAAACTTTTTGATAACGTGCTGCATTCTATTTGCTAATATCTTGTTCAGAATTTTTGCACCTATATTCCTTAAAGAGATAGACCTGTATTTCTCTTTATTAGGTGGGCATTTTTCTGGTTTGAGGGTCAGAGTGATCCTGGTTTCCTTAAATGAATTTGGGAGTAGTCAACCCCTTTCAATTTCTTTGAAGAGCTTGAGGAGTAATGGTGATATAGCATCCTGAAGGTTTTGTAGAATTTGCCAGTGAATCCATCAGATCCTGGGCTTTTTTTAGTTGGTAGACTCTTACTGAGTCAATTTTATTGCTTGTTCCTGGGTTGATAAGCATGCTTATATTTTCTTCATTACATTTTGGTAATTTGTCTGTGTCTAGGATTCTTTCCATTTCTTCAAAATTTGCTAATTTTTTGTAATATAATTTTTTGAAGTAGTTACTATCTTCTGAATTTCTGTAGTGTCTCTTGTGATGTCACCTTTTTCTTTTTTTCATAATTTTTTATTTAAAGAAAGAAAAGAAAAAAACAGAAAAAAGAAAAAAGTTAGAATAATACAGAATTCCAAGAAATTAACATCATAAAATCAGTAGTTGATACATCACATATTGTCATCTTAAAATTAGTTGTTAAAGTTACAAAATCAAAGCATAAATAGTGGCTAGACACTCAAACATTGACAGTAAAAATCCTTCTGTTCATTGATCTAACAGAAATTTAGTAATATGGTCATCTATCTTATACACTGTACATACTGTTATATCCTTTAGAGCACTTTCCTTCCCTTTCACTTTTACAATATCTGTTATACTTTTTGGATCTTATTACTCTGTCAGTTTTTATTATTTTTTATACTGAAGAGACAGTGTGATATTTACTAAAGTGAGTCTTATTTATTTCACTAATGAGGATACTCTCAAGTTGCCTCCATTTACCTATAAAGGCCTCAAGATCATCCTTTTTATAGCTGAGTAGTATTCCATTATGTAAAAATACCACATTTTTTTCATCCACTCTGCAGTTGATGGGCATTTTGGTTGTTTCCAAGGTTTAGCTATCACAAATTGTGCCGCTATGAATATGGGTGCACATGTATCACTATGACATGACCACTTTTTTCATTTCTAATTGAATTGATGTTGGTCTTTTCTTTCTTTCTCTTGGTTAGTCTGGTTAAGGAATTATTTATTTTTATTCTTTTAAAGAACCAGCTCTTTCATTCCTTGATTTTTAAAGATTTTTTAGTTTCAATTTTTATTGATTTCCATTCTCATCTTTATAATTTCCCTCCTTAATTTCAGTTTGGGGCTGGTTTGTTGTTGTTTCTCAAGTATTTTAAGATTACTCATAAGTTCATTTATTTGGGCTTGCTCTGTTTGCCTAATGTGAACATTGATTGTGGTAAATTTTCCTCTTAGTACTGTTTTTATATTGTTTGGAGGTCTTGTTGGGTTGTGCAGTTATTGTCATTAACTTCCAGAATTTTTTTAATTTCTTCTTTGATTTTTTTCTGTGACTCATTGGTAGTTTAGGAGTAGGTTGATAATTTTCCATGAGTGTTTGTCTTTTCTGAAGTGTCTGCTGTTGTTGATTTCTACTTTCATCCCACAGTAGTCTGCTAGTATGCATAGGATGATTTCCATTCTTTTATATTTACTTAAGCTTTGTGGACTAGTTTATAATATATTTTGGAAAAAGTACCACATATATAGAATGCATATTTTGTTGCATTAGGGTAAAATACTTTGTATATATCATTTAAGTTCATATGTTTAGGTATGTGGGTTCACTTCAGAAATTTGGGTTTTTTTTGTTTAGTTCATCTGTCTCTGTGAAAATGGAGTATTAAAATCTCCTAGTATAGTCATGTTAATGTTTATCTGATATTTTAACTTCAGCAGTTTTTGTTTTATGAAAATAGGTGTTCCAGTATCCAGTGCATATATTTATCAATGTTATCTCTTCTCATTAAATTTTCCTTTATCCAGTATGTAGTGACCTTCTTTGTCTCTTCTAATCACTTCTAACTTGAAGTGTATCATGTCTGATATTAGAATTGCTACCCCTGCTTGTTTTGGTGTATGAAATGTTGTTTTCCATACTTTAATTTTTAATCTATGAATATCTTTCTGGATTAGATGAATTTCTTGAATGCAATAGATGATTAGATTCTGCTTTTTCTTTTTTTAAATCTAGTCTGACAGTCTGTGTCTTTCAAGTGAAGAGTTGGGACCATTAACATTGAGAGATACAACTGAGATGTATTGGTTACTTAGTATCATTGCTTTCTTTATCTGATGGTGTATAATTTGTTTTTCATGTCTTGATTTTTTGTTGCTGTTTATCTATTGATCTCACTAGTTTCCTCTGTGTTTTTAGTTGTGTCCAATTCATTGTTTCTGTCAGGAATATTCTTGAGTATTTTCTCTAGAACTGGTTTAGCACTCATATATCTTTTAGTTGCCTTTTTCATGAAAATACCTTATCGTTCCATTTATTTTGAAGAAAAGCTTTTCTGAGTAAATTAATCTGGGTTGAAAGTTATTTGCTTTTAAGGTTTGAAATGCTTCAAGCTCTTCTGTCCTTCAGGATTTATGCTGAGAACTCTACTGTGATTCTAATTGGTTTACTTTTGTATGTGATTATCTTTCTATTGTTTTCTTCTGGCTTCCTTTACAAATTTTTTTGTTTGTTGTTTGTTTGTTTACTAGGTATCCATAAGTTTAATGAGGATATGCCCTGGTGAATTTCTCCTCTTATTGCAGTTGCTTGTTGTTCTATAGTCATCACTTATTTGTAAACTGTTTTCTTATATTTGGGAAATTTTCTTCCAAATTTCTGTAAGCATGTTAGTGACTCCACTTGTACTATCTTCTAGCTTTTCTCTAACTCTGATTAGCCTTATACTGGCCTTCTTGTTGACATTTAATAGTTGCTGAATAGTCTTTACTTATTCTCTTATTTTTTTGGCTTCTTTGAGCATTTATAGTAATTCACCATTTTGTCCTCAATATCAAACACTCTGCTTTGTGTTGGTCATTTCTGCAGTGTATGGTTTCTATACCATTTTTTATTTCAGGTATTTCTGGCTGGCATCTATTTTATATTTTTCCATATATTTGTTAAAACTGTTTTGGTTATCTTGTCCAGTTCTTCACCTATTTCCCCAGAATTCACCAGGAGCTTCTATTTCCTTGTTTCTCCATTTTCCTACTTCTATCTGTATATATATATATATATATATATAGAGAGAGAGAGAGAGAGAGAGAGAGAGACAGACACAGAGAGAGAGAGAGAGAGAGAGAGAGAGAGAGTCCCCTCTTTTTTCTCTTCCCTTTTTGGGGGGATGGGTTGTACAGGTTTAGGATTAGAGAAGTGAGGAAAGTTTGCAACTTACATGGAAATTTATATGTGACTCCCCATAAATAACTTTCAGCTTTGTATGTCTAGTGCTAGTATTTACTCATTTTTGTTATTTACTTTAAATGATTTAAATTTTGTCCATGTGTTTTGCAAAAGAATTGCTTCTATTTATAATAGCATCTACAAATTCAATTTTATAATACTTCTATATGATAGGCCTTGCAGTTACGCTTCCCTCTCTTTTTCTGTTCTCTATGTACATGTGGCAGTTTGTTATTTGAGGTTGCTCTGCAGTGAGGTAGGTGAGGTGGTAGAGAATGGGAGCAGTATTTGGATGAGTGGTGTTAGGCACTAAGGGGGAAGACTAGTGGTAGATGAGAAGAAAAGATTGATGTGGTTTCTGATTTCATTGAGTACCTTTAGTTGAGTTAAGTGTGGTGAGCTGAAAAATTCAGAAGAAGGAGTTTACGTGTTTGGAAAAAGAATAAAAAGATATGTTAATAAGATTGCCTCAGGGGGTTATAGTGAAGAAACTAGATAAAGAGCTGAGATGAAGAAAAGAACCTAGACACATTAAATCAGAGCCAATGAAAGAACAAATATAAAACAGTAACAATCTAATAAATACGTGAAACAATAAAAGAACATAACACAACCCCACATTACTAAATAACTAAAAATATGTACAAAAACTTAAACCAATAAGATGTCTAATAGGTACAGATTAGTTATTCCCATGAGACATTGCATATATTATTCCCAAATATCTTCTTTGCCAGAGTCTGAGAGCTTCCACCCCAATAATTTCTGTGCTTCCTCTACCAAATACTGAAATTAACTCATACTCAAGACCTCTTTCTGCCAGGCTGCAGGCATTTTTACAGAGTCAGATCCAGTCTGAGTTGTGGGGTTAGGAACTCTTGCTGTTCCTCTCCCTGGGTGTGATGGCTGATCAGCAGAGTTCACCGGCACTCAAGTGCCCAAAGAGTTAGGATTATTCCTATGCAATCAGTTCAACTACAACAGAAGCAGGCTAATTCAGTACAGTGTAATCTATCAGGCTATCTGACAGATAACATACCATAAGACCCTGTTTTGCATTTCCCTTTAGCAGTGGGCGCCAATGTGAGTTTCCAACTCAGGTTGAAACTGGCATCTGTCCACAGGAACTGAGTTTGTGATTACCACTCCTTTCTTCTGAGTGGAACTCATCTCAGTCTGCTAACTGCTGACAGTCTCCCATCACTGTCCTTCCCTCATCTACTCTATGAACTCGGCAATGTGAAGAGACCAAACACCCAGCCTTTCTCTACAGCAGTACCCCTGCCAGCTCTTGCTCCACACAACTGTGTCCTTGGGTGCTCATACCATAGCACTTCACCAATGGCTGACTCTGGAGGGCCACCCAGGAGGCGGTGGCTTGGTTCTTCCTGCTGTCTCCAAATGGCTAAGATTCTCCTGCAGAAGCTGTTCATCTCACATTCCTTCTCAGCTGGAAGCTAGCTGCTGTCAGTGACACTGCTGTTGCTCCTCTGTGACATAGTCCACCTCTTCTGAATCACTTAACCCAATTTTTTCTCCTCTGTCATTTTCTTCATGGCTCCTGTGTACCCTCGTCTCACTTTGGCTCCTCTCCAAGTTACTGTTTTCCAGACTCTAGACTCTTTGTCCTGGAGAATCTGAGTTGCTGGCACTCACTGCTCTACCATTTCATTTTGTTGTCTCCTTCATACATACATCTTAAGAATCTTAGTAAAATATGAAATTTCCTTTAAGATGAAAAGAGCAGACAGGATAAAAATAGTAAATCACAAATTTATCCAAGTACCACCTGCATATTTATGTTTTTATACTTTGTCATATGTAAGAAAGAAATTAAGGCATCTTAGAAAAAATTGTGGAGTCATTAAGATTGAGATAACAGGCCCTCCTTACTCTACATACTCTGTTCACCCAAACTTAGGCAACTTTAGTGACAATGGGGAATGCCACGTTTTCCTTTGTGTGTAGAAGGGAATGGCAAACTTAAGGAAATGGAAATATTCACCTCATCTTTTTCTCTCTAGTTAGTTTAAGCTATAACGTTTTATTCACAAGCCAACTACTTCAAAACCAACAAATTGAAAAAAATGTGCTTTTTAACTCTTATTTTTAAAAGTCAGTTCCAGAGAATTATATATATCATCAGCAATTTTTTTTCAAAATGACAGTGCAATTAAGAAAAACATTTGATTTAAATAAACATTATTCTACACTGGAAAGCCATGGAATTAAAAAGCAACGGGAAGAAAAGAAGTCTATGAGTAAACAATTCATTGTTTAAAGGTTAGGAAAGATGCTAAGACTTTATTTCAGTGTTTTTTGTTTGTTTGAAGTGAGTTGAAAATAACACCAGGTATTAAATTTCCCAAGAGCAGGCAAGTCCTGCAAGTCAAACAACTGCAACTCACTGTCTCAAAAAGAAAAAGAAAAAAATGTGTATGGCTTTCTCCTTTTTGCTCACATTGAAAATTCACATGCAATGCTTGAACAGAAAAAAGAATGGTAAGTAGAAGGCATTACCATCATTTAAGTTTTCATTTGTACATTTTGAGTAATGATGGCCTAGGAAGTCTAAACGAGAAGAGCAGTTTGCTGAGAGATCAAGGATGGACATGGTAACATTTCTTTTAACGGGAGATTGATGAACCATTTTCTTGAAAATTTCAGTGTTTTTTTTTCTTTAATCATGAACAACCCAGTCCTGCATGTCCAATTAGACTATCAACTACAAGATCCTTCAGATTCATCAACTGGAATGAAATTTGGCTTGCCGACATTTCAGTTTTCTGAATTTCAATGAACTACTTCACAAATACAAGATTTTTTAAGACCTAGGTGCGGGGGAGTATGCCAGTCTCAGTATTATGGGAAAATAAGGCAGGAGGATTAAAAATTCAAGCCCAGGCTGAGCAATTTAGTGACTTGTGAGACCTCATCTTAAAATTAAAAATAAATAAATGAAAAGAGCTGGGAAGGTAGCTCAGTGCAAAGGTCATAGGTTCTAGGGCCAGTCTGGGAGAGAGGGTGGTTGTTAGGGACAATTATACTTAGATGGAAAAATTAGTTACTTTTTCCCTTTTAAGTTTCACCAGTTATATGTAAGATGACTTTTCTTATTGGAAGAATGAATTACATACCATGATCCTTATGTTCCTAAAAATATTTCACTGTGAATCAGCGAGAAGTCCCTGGAGCACTGGATGAGACTGCATTAAGAAAAGGTCCAAGAACATGGATTTTTACTGAGCACAACATCCATAGACTCTATTATCTCCATCCACACATAGGTGTGGAATATGGGAAGAACTCCAGTTTTGTCCCAGTGGTAAATCAAAACGACATATGATAAAGACATTAAGAATTTATTTAAGGAGGTTATGTTAATGATTGACCAGGACATTTCAGCTCAATAGGGAAGGAAGCAAGGACGTGGGAACAAATGAGGTCATGGGGAAAGGGAAAAAGAGACTGAAAAGGGAAAGATGATGAATTATAGGAGCTGATGAGGCTAGAGGGTTGAAATGGGAATCATAGAGGGATGAACAAGTTATCAAAGTATGATAATGGGTGCTAGAAGAAAAGATTATGTGGAGATTACTAGTAATGATAAGCTGCAGCTATGAGGACCACAGGAATGACTGGCTGAGGGTGGGTAGAAGGCAGGAGTAAGCTGATAGAGTTTGGAAACATGAAGTCCAAAGGGGTTTTTTAAAGAAGAAAGAATGATCCAGAAGGAGCGAGAAAAAGCCAGAAGGACCAGCACTTCACCTGTGCACCCAAGGAAAGGAAGCTATAGGGGGAGAACGGTTACCAGGTGGAAGGGCATCAAAAGAAAATTACCTTGTGGGAGGCAAGTTTCAGACAGGAAACACTAGAGAGGACTAATTGTGTTTTCCAGAAAGCTCAATGGAGGGTGACCTTTTTTGAAGACAGTCTTCACAGAGGTAATCCAGTTAAAAAGAGATCATCAAGAAAAACAAGACATTTGGACACAGAGACACACGTTCAGAGAAAATGCCGTGTGAACAGCAAGATGGGCTTGGCAAGGGGCCTGTAAAGAGGCCTTCCATCCGTCCATCACAGCCTCAAAAGGGCTCCATCCTGCAGCACTCTGATTTCACCTGTCCAGTCTCCAGAATTATGAGATGAGAGATTCCCACTCTAGCAGCTTTTCTGGAGATACTTTTGTGATGGCAGCCCCCAGGAAACCATAACAGTCCTCCTGTCTGTCAGCTGGAACTGAATTTTATCTGGGTTTCTGGCCCAGGAGCCTAGCACATGCCTAACCAACTCTCCCCCAGATTTAACTGCTATTTATGTTTTATGGCAATATATTCTTAGACCATTATATTTTAATTGTAGAACAATTAGAAAAATAATCAGTGGAAATATCTGAGAAGTTAGTTTTTAGTATTCAATGATCCTGGGAATCTAGACAAATCTAGAGTCAGATTGTGGTTCTGCATTGTGCTATATACAACTGGTACCCAGCACTATGGACTAAAATTCAGTTGAATGACTTCAGCTTTATACAACCACACATCCTTACATCTCTTCCCCTTGTACTGCTTAGGTGACTGAGCCCGACTTATACTACCAAAAGTCTTCCCTTTGGGTCCATTTTCAGGACTTTCACTGAACCTATGTATGACTTTACCTATGTCTTTGTACCAAATAAGTTGAAAGCATTATTTAAAATCTCCTTCTATACAAAAGGGATGGGGAGTTGAGTCAAGTATATGTTTGATATATTAATAATCACATGTTGATAATTTATTGATAGGAAGGAGAATGATCTGGGGAGTTTTGGCAACCAGCAAGAATAGAATTGATGGTGGGGGAAAACCTTATTATAAATAGCCTTGAAAGTGGAATATATTTGAATGGAATTAAAGATATTTATCAGCAGTGAGGACAACAGTTCACAGAGTGATTTGCTTGGATATTCAGCTACTGAATATGATGAGAGCCCTTGAACTCAACTTCCATGGCTGCCCTCAAAATTCACAGTTTAAATGCCCATAAGCAGTAAGATGGTCCTCAAAAACCAACTTCAGCAAAAAAACCCCACAAGAAATAAGAATATCAGCAGAAATGCAAAGTTATAAATTAAATTTGAGAAATTATTATGCAGGATCTTAAACTGTCTGAAGTATATTTTCTTTCTCTTTCTCTCAGTCTGTCTGTCTTTCTCTGTGTTTCTATAAGTCTCTCTCTCTCTCTCTCTCTCTCTCTCTCTCTCTCTCTTTCTCCATATATAATCAACCATCTATACACATAGTTCCTTATCTATCAATTCAACTAACCGGAGGTCAAAAATATTTTTGAAACAATGTTGCTACTGATATGTGCTATATAGTTAGACCTATGATGATTGAATGTGTACTAAATTTATACAGGCTTTTAAAAAATAATACAACATAACTATTTACAAAGAGTTCACATTGCATTAAGTATAATAAGTAATGTAGAGATGATTTAGAGAATATGGGATGATCATGCATAGGTTATATACAAACATTATGCCTTTTTGTGTGTTTTGCTGTTTGTTTGTTTGTTTGTTTGTTGTCTTTTGAGACAGGGTCTCACTGTATAGTTCCAGCTGGCCTTGAACTCACTGTGTAGCCCAGGCTGGCCTTGAATGCATGGCAATCCTCCTGCGTCAGCCTTTCAAGTGCTGAGATTGGAGGCATGCGCCACCAAGCCTGGCTATGCCATCTTTTAACAGTGGACTTGCGTATCCAAAGGATTTTAATATCCTTAGTGGTCCTCGAATCCATCTCCCTCAGATACCAAGGGAAAGCTGTACATATATACACATATATCAAACTTTTGTTAGGGAGGAACAAAGACCTCCACATTGCTGGCCTCTTTCTATATGAAATACATGTACATTATATACAACAAAACCAAAAATGATGTCAAAGGACTAAAAGTGAATGCACTGAAGGTTGTGAATGAACTGGTCATTTTAGCTCTGCAGTTAACAGGGACTAAGTGTCAGGATCCTCGACCTATGGGTGGCCTCTACTTCCTTACAGCTCAGCACATAGATGCTAAAAGCAATGGTCACAAGAGACAAGGTAGATGCCCTGTCTTCTTGTATAGTCTTGTATGTCACTTTCTTGGCAGTCACATACTTGGTCAAATGTAGAGGACATGTACTACACTGTAAGAAAGAAACATGGGATGGAGGGCCTGGATGTGATCACCTTCAAAGATATGATTTGCCAAAAGAAGTCATATGCTTCTCATATGAAAAACTACTCAATCCTTCCCCTCAAAAATGCAATTCAACCCATTATTGCAAGGGTTTAGGAATCATCGCCCACATCACACCCGCATACTATTAAAGGTAGTTGAGTGTGGCTCCTTGGTACATCCCTTGAGAACCAGTCTGCTTTACCTGCAAATCTATGTAGCACAGAGGCCAGCTGTCTGCCCTCCTCCCTCCCCACACACCCAACCTCTTGTGAGGAGAGAACTGAGATCAGCCTGTGCTTACTCTCATTCAAAAAGAGAAAGTAGGTAAAAACCTCGAAGATATAGGGGTAGATAGAGAATTCATGAACAAGAATCAAACTGCACGGGAAATACTTCCCAGAATCAATAACTGGGACCATATCTTATTAAAGAGTTTCTGCATATCAAAAGAGATTTACAGCAGAGTGAAAAGAAAACCCACAAATTGGGGAAAAAAATCTTAATGGATTGTCCCTCAGACAAAGGACTACTGTCTAGAACTTATAAAGAATTTTAAAAAATCAGACCCTCGAAATTCAAAGACCCAATCCAAAAATGGGTATCTGAAATGAATACACAGTTCTCAGATGAAGAAATATGAATGGCAAATAAATACATGAAGAAATGTTCATCATCATTAGTCATGAGAGAGAAATGCAAGTTAAAACCACACTGAGATTCCATCTCACTCCAGAAAGAATGGCCAAGATAGAAAATACTACCAACAACAAGTGTTGGAGAGGCTGTGGGGAAAAAGGAACTCTTCTACACTGTTGGTGGGAGTGTAGACTGGTGCAACCACTGTGGAGGTCAGTCTGGAGATTCCTCAAAAAGCTGGGTTTGGAAGTTCCATTTGACCCAGCTATTCCGCTTCTAGGCATATTCCCAGAGGAACTGAAAACATCATACCACAGTGATATATGTGCACCCATGTTTATAGCAGCACAATTTGTAATAGCCAGCCAGATCTTGGAAACGATCTAAGTGTCCATCAACTGAGAAATGGATTAAAAATTTGTGGTATTTTTATACAATGGAGTACTACACAGCTATAAAGAATGATCACATTGAGATATTTATAAATAAATGGACACGACTTGAGACCATACTCATAAGCTAAATAAACCAAACTCACATGAGTAAATACCGTATAGTCTCCCTAGTATGAGAGTTGATAAGAGTACATAAGATTTTATAGTAATCATGATTCCCCATTTCATTGCTTTGAGGCCTTTCAATGTTTTCATTCATCAATTGGAATGGTTTTAATCTGTTTTATTTGAATTTATTATGCGTGATGGTATGAACAGTGGTTTTGAAGAAAACAAAACATTATGGCAGCCATTGTTGATTTAATATCGTCTTCCTTAGAAGTCCTACCATGCTTCTACTATGCTATTACCATCAGTTCTATCATGTTATGTCTTATTGGGATTTTAATATATGTGATAGTATAAACAAATCTTTTTATTCAAAATGAGATATTATAGTAGCCATTGATCATAGTTATTCAGTTCAGAATGTCCTGTAATTCTTTCATTCTCTTGAACGGTTTTATACTATTGTGTTATGTTTGATATTATTGTATCTGAAACTATGCTCAACTATAGCAGAGAAAGAGATATTTTGACAGCTACTGTTAATGTCCAGTTGTCTTGTTGTAAAGTGTTGTGTTGCTTATGTTGTTCTGTTCTGATCTGCTTTGTTCTGCCCTCTTTTGTTTTATTCTCTTTAAAATAAAAAGAAAAGTAATAAGAACTGTAGGAGTAATAAAACCCAAAATGCATAATTGCTACTGTACAAAAGAGAGCAAAAGAAAGTGCTCTAAAGCATATAACTGCATGTATGTTTAAGTGTGAAAGATAGATGACCATACTACTGTTTTTGTTAGATTGTTGAGCAGAACTGTTAATAGTCTCACTGTTTGAATGTCTACTTTGTATGCTTTAATTTTGTAAATTGAACAACTATTTCCAAGATGACAGTATGTAATTTATCAACTAGTGATTTCTTAGTGGTTTTGTTGTTGTTGTTGTTCTTTTCTTTTTTTCGTTTGGAATTCTGTATTGTTGCTACATTTTTTTCTGTTTTGTTTGGTTGGGGTTTTTTTCTCCCTAAATAAAATTTTAAAAAAAAAAAAAAGATGGCACTGGAGGAACACAGCAGTCAGTGTCGAAGCAGTCCTGAAACAGAGCTAAACACACACTGCCAGTCCCTGGGTGAGGGCGCTGTCCCTCTGCCTGTTTCCTGCTGTGGCTCCTGGCTCCAATCTCTAGGCTTTTCTTTCTACCTCTAAGCCACACTGTCTTTGCCAAAAGCCTTTTGTAACTCAGCAGCTTCTCCCTGTCTCTAAAGGACAGGGTATCCAACAGCTCTTCCTCACTTATTGAAGTCTGCGTTTCTTTGGGTGCAAGTTGGTGATATTTCTGTCAAAACAATTTTCCTCAAAGCCCTGTGGTCTGTATGTGTGTGTGTGCCCACATACAATCCACTCCATTGGAACAAGCAACATCTGTGAATCAGTTGTAGTGAAGCCTGACTCCATCACGGCATCCTGGTGAAACTCCTGTGGCACAGTATCCTTAATGTGCAGAACAGGGGCTTTTTTCTGTCTGAAAGTCATCACCTTAGACCTCTCTAAGATCTTAGCAATGCAGTTTTTATAGTCATGTTTTCAGCTTTGTTCCTAGGTTTCTTTTTGCTGAAATTTTTTACTACTTTCTACCCCAGATTTAATCTTTTGGAAGGTGATTTTAGATCTAGAATCACCTGCTGTCTAGGGAGCTAAATAAGAAGGATTATTTCAACCCCAGCAAGTCTTGGTTCCTTTAAATGAAACCTTTCTTTAATCTCTGTCTTCCCTTTCACATTTTATCACGGGTCAGAATAAGCCAGGTGGAATTTTAGTCATTTACCTGGGAATCTTCTTACTTCAGTGCCTAAGCATTGATGCTAGCTGTCTGCTGAAGCAGCTGAGCTGTGGTCTAGAACATCTATATGTGGACTCTCCGTGCTCCCTGGGTTTCCTTGTAGCACAGCAGTAGGATTCCAAGAGCAAGTTCCCCTAGAAAGGCCAGATAAAATTCCCATTACCTTGATAGTCTGTTCTCAGAAGTTACGTGGCATCTCTGTCTCTGTGGTTGTAGGACCCTCCAGAGTCAAGGGCTAGAAACATAGACCTCCACCTCCTCTAAGAGGACAGCAGTGTAACATTGTAAGGAAAACAGTGTAGCCATCTTGAAAACTCCAAGCTGAGAGGCTGCAGCAGGAAGATCACAAGTTCAAGCCCCACCTAGGCAACTTAGTGATTTACTAAGGCCCTTGTCTCAAAAAAAATAAAAAATAAATAAATCCACTTACCACACCAGTAGTGTCTACAAAATCTAGCTGTAATAATACTTTTCAAATCACTCCAAGAAGTTAGTGTTTATCCACAATCATTCAAAAGTTTATTGATGAAATCTAAAATAATATTCATATTTTTGCTGATTCTCAGGCTTAGTGAGCCAAGATCTAGATTAAATAGCTTATATCCGAATACTAGAATAAACACAAAAGAGTTGATGAGACTAAACTAATTTATTTTCTTTTTTGTGTCCTAAAGTTTGAAAGGCATACCACAGTGGACCTATCCAAGAAACTTTATCAGGGAGGTGATTTAGTAAGGAAGGGAGTGGCAAAGCTTTAACATGATTCCCCATACCTTCCCCAGATCACCCATGATGAACTCAACTAATATTGAAGAAAGAACTCCCCCTTTTGTATTTAAATCCTGGTGCAAGTCCTTGAAATGAAAATGTTGCTACAAATATTATAGCTCATATATGTGCTTCCAAGGTTTATAACTTTCAAATATGAAAATTTTATAAAGTGGAAGCCCACTCTGGATGAATCAGTTCTAAAAGAGAAAACTTGGAGGCAGCCGCTCTGTGAGATACCAGGCACACAGACACCTCCAGAGGCGCACTGTGCTCCACAGACACTGGCCCGAGGGTGCTTGAAGACTTCAGCGTCTTCAATTCCTTTCTTACCAAGCCTCTGGCAGCATCACTGAAATAATTTCTCCTGCTTCCAAGCAAGCAGAGCTCAGCTTTTCAAAAAGGTTTCATTCATCTGAAGCCTCCCTTGGGGCACACATGCTAATGAAAACTTGGCATGTTGTATGCGGGGCCTGAACCTAAGAAAGCTGTCTAGTGACACAGAGAAGGGGATGCTCAGGTTACTCCACATTAATTTTCACGAATATAAAGACTATAACCATCAGTCTTATTTTAATTAAGCTGATTCTTTTTTTTATTTAAAAGAGAATAAAACAAAAGGGGGTAGTACACAGCAGATCAGAAGAGGACAACATAGGCAACACAGTACTTTACATTAAGTCAACTAGACATCAACAGTATCTAACACCATATCTCTTACTCTGCTATAGTTGAGCATAGTTTCAATTACAATAATATCAAACATAACACAATAGTATAAAGCCAAGA
>PVJX010034117.1:0-19171 GCA_004027295.1 Dolichotis patagonum
TGTGTGTGTATGAGTGAGTATGTGTGTGTATGCATGCAGATTCCAAGTAAGTCTGGAAATTTGGGCAGGTAATATTGAGAACTGTCTCATCTCAGTGGCCTTTTTTCAGGAAAGCCTACCTCAGCCCATAGATGTGGTTGCACCCTGCGTTCCCTCTATAATGCCCAGCACTCTTGTATTTGCCCACACAGCTCCATGTAGCTCCAGCTGGGTCACCTTGCCTATTTGCGGTTTCTCTGGCAGCGCCCACATGCAGGGCTTCACCATTCAGGTGCACATCCCAGTGTGGTTATAAGGAATCAGTGCGACGGCCTGGGTAAAGTCCTCAGAATGGCGACTGACCAGAGGGAGTGATTGTTCAATACCAGCTCTTACTAAGTATTAATTACATATTTGTCTCTCCCTGGAAAAGACTGGTGTAGTTAAATTTCATTAGCTCTTTATTCTATCTTTTCTGCGTTTTTCTTTAGTTACATTCCTTTCTATAACTGTATTTCCAAAGGCATTTAGTAGTTTATTAAATTAGCCATCTTGATAATATGATAGACTCATCTTTTTATTTCATAGATGTGTGTTTACATACATGTAAATGCATCCCTGGATCTTCACCAAAAATGACTGCAGACACTAGTGTTGACCAGTGTCTGCTGGTGCTTAGTAGAGGGAAAGGTGTTCCTAAAACAGCCCCCATTCCTGGAGGCCTAGTGTCATTTTGCTGGCATTGTGACTTCTCTGCTGTCTCTCATTTTGAGCTAGTTCATTTCAGTAGCTAATTGCAATCAAATGATGATTTCCAGTGTAACACATTTATATTGCCATTTTTAAATGAACAGCTGTAATTATGTCAGCATCCTTAATAAGAGTTTTTAGTGGAAAAACTTAAGAATTTTAAGATTAATGACAAATATCGAGTTGTGGTAATATTTCAAGCAGTAGTATTTTATCAGATTCCTATGATATGCAGTGAACTAATTGTTTTTAGATACTATGGAGAAATAAAAAGTGTGTTCTTACTAATTTAGCTTTCAAATTATATAAACAATATAGTCTCATAGTGCAGAGAATATGGATGAGAAAGCATTTAAAATTATAGTTTAAAATTAAAAGAAAAAATGCGCAGCCATTGTTAATTGCACATCTTAGTCTCTAAAACAGATGCTGGTTGATACATACGCAGTAAATGATAGTTGAATAAGAAGATGAAAAAGTAATGCACTTTGTAGTGCACATCCTACAGAAGAAAGAGCACAGCTGCTTGCATTTGGGAGAAATTCATTGGTCAGTTAGAGTAGGTATACATTTGTCAAAATTAGTTTTAAATTGTGTATATTGTTGTGATTATTAAAGGACTACACTAAGAAACACAATAGGTCATTGTAGTGTTGGAAAGTAATTTATGTATCGCTGCTTCCTGAGATCCTAGTAAATATCATTGAGATGCTGCTAAGTAGCATTGAAATGGCCAGCATAGCCTCCCTTTTGGTAGTGTTGGCCATAGATCAAATACATTCTTTTTACTGCATGTCTGCAAGTAAACAAATGTGCATATTAGAAGTCAAAAAAAAACTATTAATATTTTTTACACGTAAAGATTATTTGGTAAAAATTTTAAAAGTGAATGCACTGAACCTTCCAAGCCTGCACTCCTTCAGTACCTGTGTCAGGAACTTGGCAAGTTGAAGACCACTTGGTTCGCTGAGTGTGAACTGCCTCTGGCAGTTACCCCAGCTATAATCCCTGTGTCTGTAGTTTGGCTTTGCACACTAGCCTTGCTTTCTAGCTCTGTGAAGAGGAGTTAACAAAGGAGTAATTCTGCTTTTGACTCTTCCTTTTGTAGCTTATAAATATTATTATCAACTAGTTGCTAGTTGATTTGTTATTATCAACTAGGAACAAAGGAAGAATTGTCAAAACCAGGAGTGTTTTTATTAAAAATGAAACATTAAAATAGATAATTGAGTAACAAAAGTGAGACAAATATATCCCAACATTTGCTATTATTTCTGTTAGTTTGGTTTTTGTTTGTTTTTAACAAAAACAACCCAGCCAGGCTTCAAGAGAAGTAAATATTGCTTATATAATTTCTTTTTGCGTTTATTTACAATCTAATATTGCTGATAGGATGTGTATTAAAAAGGAAATTAATCACTTTCTTCATTGATACACGTGTAGTATTTCACTTACTTTATGGGTCATAAAGAATTCTGTATACTAGTTTAGAAGAACAGCTCGTGCTTGTAGCATTGAATTTTCAGAAAAATGCATTTTGAGTTCCAAATAATGAGCTTAGAAATTCACTTTCAAAACACAGCCCAACTGTTGAGATACCTACTTTGAAACATAGCTCAATTGGAAAGCCAATGAAGGGCTTTTATTTGGTATCCTGATAAAATATAGTCTGGAAACATCTAGTTCCTCCAGCTTAGCTTTTTTTCTAACTAACCCAGAAAGGTCTTTTGTTTTCAAATCAACTTACTGTCTCTTCAGTTGATGATAGTTTGGAATGGAAATGCCTACTGATAAACTTTTCCAGGATCTTTTAGAATTTCCAAGCAAGAATTTTTTGTTGAGGACCATTTTAAAAAATATGACTTATAAGTCCACAGAGAACTTAAGAATTTTCCACACTGAAGAGTCATTATCAATTCTGAAAGTATGATCTATTTCTGAATAATTTCTGAAAGAGTTCTACACTGCTATGCAACATTTCTCTTAACATGTTCCTTTCAGTAGGTATTAATCTTTGGGGAAAGCTGTCAGACATTTTCTAGCTGAGAAAAAATAAAGGCCAAAGATTCCCTTCCTAAGAAAATTTTATAACTTTGATTACTTTGGGTATAAAAAAAAATGCCCCCCATGGATTGTGGCATGAGACACTTCATTTGTTAGGTGTTCATGAAATGTTTTATGACCACTGACTTTCTAAATGTCCTCAATTTGTTGAAGAACAAGTAAAACCTCAAGGTGTGACTTTCCCACTGCAGTCTTTTGGATGAAAGCAACACATTCAAAGCCAAGGGACTTAATAGTGGAATATTCAGGTGTTTGCTACTGTAATTATAATTTGGTCTTGTATAAAATCATTGTGCAGTATTTCACGAGTGGTGTGCTGTGTTTGAATACAAATACCAAACTTGCTGGTTACTCGTTTTTCCCCCATATGAAAACTTAAGGGTGGTTGATGGAATGGAATGGTAAATATTTAAGTTTCCTGATACTGGTCAAAAGCTTGTTCTTTAACCATCTATATATCAAACCATTAGTATCCGCTTTAACTTGACTAATTGAGGTGTCCAATGTGATACTGTGGAAGATTGTCTGAATCTAATGAAGGAGTTCCTTACCAGTCAATACATTATTATGTTTCTCATTATAGTCTGGGGATTGGAAACCTAAGTAGTTTTTTAATTTTCATTTTCATGGTGCTGGTGTTACTGTTAATACTGTCAGTATTACTAAAAGTGAGTTTTACTAAAATAAGTAGTGAATGGATTTGCCTGACTTGCCTTCTCCTTCTCCCCACCCCCTTCTTTTCCTTTTCTTCCTCCTCTTTCTTGTCTTGTGCGTGTGTGCGCATGTGTTTGACCCTAGGCTCCGTGCACATTGAGCACATATTTTACTATGCGTGTGTGCGCGTGTGTTTGACCCTAGGCTCCGTGCACATTGAGCACGTATTTTACTACAGAGCGGCACCCCAGCCCCTCACCTCACTGACTGTGTCCTTTTCATGTATGCCCCACAGACTGTCACCAGCCTGTGACTAAGTTTCTTGTAGAGACAGAAATGGTTAATATTGTTGTTTAATATTCTAATACAGTGGTGACCTTTTACCACAGATAATGGGAAAATGCTGTTTATGGGGTATGAGGTAGGATTTATCACGTGCAGGTGAACTGTAGAGGAGCAGTTTCTGATGAGTTCTATAGAAGAAGAAAGTGGTTGCCCTGAGCGGCAGTTGAGGGAGCACTGTGCTGAAACCAGCCTCAGGTGGGGTTTGTGCAGGCTGCAGGCAGTGAAGACGAGCCAGCTGCAAGATGTTGCTCAGATGGCCGTGCTCCCCTGGGTGTTTGGAATTGCCTTCTGAAGAGGATTTTATGAGCTGTACCTTGGTTCTTCTTTATTATTTGGTTATATCTTTTGGATTGATAATTTTCCAAAGCAGCCTTCCTAAATCATTTTCTTACTACTGCATAAAAAGCTGTTCTTTCCTTTGATGAAAAAGAGGCTTTCAAAGGTTGTGGTTTCACTTCTAAGTGTTGTAGGTAGGTCTCCTGCCTCCATGGTGTTTACCTGGGCCACTGGAAAACGGTGGTTGATCAGCAGGAAGTCGTATTTTAAAGCTGTTATATCTTCCAGCAGTTTTTACATGTTTATTTTTAAATTCATTGTGAAAACATGTGTATATTATATTCTGTGCTTCCCCGTGTACCTAGAGTAAGAGGGTTACTGAGAAACAAGAGGAGTAATGAAAGTAGAATAGCACAGAATCTGATTCTTGGAATCTGATTCTTTGGAATAAATAAAATGTGTTCAGTGGGTAGTTTTTTTTTTTTTTTAAGATGTTCTTTTAGTTTTTTGACATGGGGTCTTGCTGTGTAGTTCAGCCTGGCCTTTAGCTTACTGTGTAGTTCAGGCTAGCCTAGAATTCATGATGATTCTCCTGCCTCAACCTCCTGAAGATTTGGCCTGAAGATGAGACCTCAACTTCATGAAGGATTACAGGCAAACACCACCACTCAGCTGTTGAATATATTTAACCAACTTTTTAAAAATTTTAAACAGAAAAAAAACAAGAACAAACAAAAAAACAAAAAAAACAAAACGATGACAGCAACAAAAAACAATAACGATACAGGATTTCAAACCAACATGGTAGGAATTTAACATTGTCTGTTACATTGCATATTGTTATCTTCAAAATAGTTGCTCAGGTTACCAAATACAGCAACACTGATCAAACAGTATAATTTCCCTTTGAGCAATTTCTTTCTCTTTTGTAACTTTTGGATCTTATTTACTCTTTCAGTTTCTTACACTAGCAAGCCAGTATGGTGTTTACACCATAAGTCATAAGTGATTTAGTTCACTTAGAAGTATGGTTTCTAGTTGCATCCATTTACCTATAAAAGCCATGAGTTTATCATTCTTTATGACTGAATAGTATTCCATTGTACAAAAATATTACATGTTTTTATCTATTCCTCAGTTAATGGACATTAAACAACCTTTATTTGGTCAAACTTATTAGAAATCTATCTCAAATATTTTAGAGGTTGTTATACGTTTCTATACTCTTTCTGGAAAGCTATATGGAAGTAGTTATCAGAATTTAAAATATTAGGTTTTGATTCCACAAGCCTACTTTTGCTAATTCATCCTACAGAAGTAGAAACACTGGGTTAGTGCAAGCAAAGGAGTATGTGTGATGTATATGCATACATACACATGTATATTTATTGCACTATTGCATGTAGTATCAAAGCATTGGAATCACAGTGAATGACCTTCAGTAGTTAAATGGCCAAATAAATTAGCGCATTTATACCTTGGAATGATTAAATGTGAGTTAGGCCAGTTGAGCAGGAAGGATGCTTGTGTATGTGTTGTACAGTTTCAGATTTTTATGACGTTTCTGTGTTGCTTTTCATGTATACCAGCCAGTCTATGAGGTCTGGGAGTGGCAAGCACATTAGGGGAAAAAGTAACATGATAAAGACAAATATTGTAGGGTCAGCTTTTTTATGTAAAGGGATACATTTATGTAAATGGATACATATTTGTATATGAATGTACCAAGTCTGTGCATAAATACATAAATGTAAAAATGATCAGAATGTTAGTGATATCATAGGTATTGTGATTATAGTAATGTTTTATAAATTTTCCCTATTTGAATTTTTTTCCAAGAACCTCGTTTGTATAATGTGAAAGAGAAAGCTTCATGGAGGGGGGCAAAAACACAATTATGTCTCATTTTCAATATTGTTAGTATTCTGATATAAACCTCAAATACGAACCTGTGTACTAACACAGTACTGACTTTACAAATGTAGTATGTTTCAAGACCTAGAAAATGACTGTGGCTATGTGGTAGTAATTTGCATTTAAATATAAAACTAAATGTTTCTTTTGTGTTAACTTTAAAACATTACTTATTAGTATTGAAAGAGTAAGATAGTTCAGAACTGTGGAGTTTTTGGTTTGTAAGCAAACCAAAAATATAAAGAAAAATACTAGTATTTAGCCATATAAAAATGAAAATTTCTTATGTTGCCTACCATAAGTAAAAACTTTAAAAAATGGTGAAAATTGCCATCATAAAGATTCTGTTGTACATTTGATCAACAAGAAAAGACAACTCTGTAAAAAATGAATAAAGAAATAGGACATGACATGACCAGGGAAGAAAACAGATAAATATAAATAACCAATATGAACAGTAGTAATAAGTATAAATTAAATCACCTGTTAATCAAACTGATGCAATCAGAACAGCAACTGGGAATATATAGACCTCAAAATATAATGCGCATTCTTGATCCTTGTTTCTCCTTTTCTAGGAGTTTATCTTGATTTAACTAATTAGAAACGTATTTTTTAAAGCATGTATATAGTGATGTTGTATCATGAAATTCTTTATAATGACCAAAGTAAAGGGGAAACTAAGTATATAATGATAATAGTAAATCAACGCATTTATATAATTCAGTCCTATGTAATTATAAATTATGATACAATTGTGTATTTATAAGGAAATTAGTGAAAAATTCCAATAATATGTAAAGAATAAATTCCATTTCTGTAGAAATAAATTGTAGAGCACTGCACAAATAAAAGTCTAGGGAGGCCATATATAAAACATTTATGGTGACTATACCAAAATGTGGAATGATTTTTCTTTTCTTTTCTGAGCATTGTTTTAGCATTCTATTAGAAACCACGGACTTTAATGAAATGTACTACTAATACTCAAATATGCTTCTTGTTTTACAAATATGTCATTTTTTCACTTTCTACAGTGAAAGTATATTAATTTTATAATTAGAAAAATTCACATTGGTCATGTGATACATTAAGGAAAAACTAATAAACAAAAATTACAAGGAGCCGGGAGTGGTGGTACACACCTGTAATTCCAGACACTTGGGAGGCTAAAGCAGAAGGATCAAAAATTCAAGAAGGCCAGTCTGGGAAATGCAGCAACTTAAAGAGACCCTTTCTCAGTAAAATTAAAAGAAAAAAACCAAAGGCTAGGGAAATAACTGATAGAACGCTTCCCTCGTGTGCACAGGTCCTGGGTTCAAACCCCAGAACTGAAAAGAAAAAAACAAAAACCATACAGAAGCTGGGCAAGGTGAAACACATCTGAAATCTCAGCTCTTCAGAAAGCTGAGGCAGGAAGGTTACAAGTTCAAGCCTAGCCTGGACAATTTAACAAGACCCTGTCTCCCAGTGAAAATTTAAAAAGGGCTGGAGATGTAGCTCAGGTGGTAGAGCACTTTGGTTCAGTTTTCAATACTGAGGGTAAAACAATAAAACAAAACATCCACATGGAAATTATATGTAAAAGAGTTCTTCAATGTTAAGAGGGGAAGAGGAGGGCAAGGTACTGAACATTTGTTAGGCACTAATTGTGTGCCAGCCTTGCACGTACATTATTTCAATCTAGCATCTATTTACTGATTTAGCAAAAATATATTGGACATCCATTGTGTCATGGTGACAACAAACAATCCCCTTTACAGACAAGGAAATAGTCTCTGAAATCTGCCCTTCAAAATCGACAGCTAGGCCAGTGGAAACCCGGGGATTTAAACCCACTTAGAATTGTCAGGATCCTCTCAATGTACCACTGCTATGAAACTCAAATGGTTGATCTAACTGTGATCAGCAGGCTGTCAGTAGAAAGAGCAGAATCCAAAAGATTATGCATCCTAATTCCAGAAGTCCAGAGGGTTGCAGTTTATCAGGTTCCTCCCATGGCTGATTCCACCCCAACACACCCAGGATGACACAGAACTTGCTTGGGGACTGCATTGCTCATCTCTAGCCTAAACAGATGGTGTCTCCCTTCAAAAGCAGGCTTGGTGTTCCCTGGCTACCTCTTAAGTTGGTTGGGCCTGTTTTCTCCAGTTCTTTGTGAGTCCCTGTGAGTTTTTAAGCTGTGCTAGTGGTCATCTAACTAAAGGTTCCTTCTACAGCACTTGCTTTCATATCTTCTCCTGTGAGATTCAAGGTAGCTTACGAGTGTTTTTCTGTCAGTCGAACAGTGGTGTTCCCTGAATATTAAAAGGCAGAGCTGAAGATAGAAGGCTAGAACCCCTAATTACATGCAAAAGATTTTTAGTGGAATCAGTGGGCACCTGCCCTAACATCAGATCGAGATTTGGAAGCCTCACAGCACTACATTTCAAAAATCTTATTCAACATTCAGCAAAATCTTCCTGAAACGCTGAGCCCAAACCAGACAGCAAACTTTCCTCATCTTGCAAAAAGGTTCTTGGTTCTTTGAATTCTGTTGAGGAATGGAACAAAGAGAATTTGAATTGTAGGGAGACAGAAGCATGTGGTCTGGTAGAGGAATATAGAGGCCTGTATTAAAAATAGAAATTGTTGGACATGGAAAGTGGGTATGTAGTAAGATTAGTAATACAGAATCCAGTACTGAAGGCAGCCAGGCTTTCCCTTCTGCTTTCAGCAATGTATGTTTGTGTATTTAAGTTTTCTTCTTGTCATTGCTTCCACCCAGCTTCTGAGTTGGTTTTCTAATAAATGGACAAGACTGTCATTTCAACTAGATTTCTCACAGGTTGCAAGATTCATTTTGGTATCTAATTTCAGAGGATGCTTTCCTTGTCACCTTCCCTGTCCCCATTTTTCAGTATTTGTCTTTCCTCATGGAGACTTGTGTTCTGATTTTCACCATCTTCTCATTGATTTTTCATCTCAGGATCTACATCCAATATCTTTTTTTTAAAATTTTATTTAGAAAGAAAAAAACAAACAAAACAGAAAAAAGGGTAGCAAAAATCCAGAGTTCCAAAGGAAAAAAAGAAAGGAACAACAACAACAAAAAAAAAAAAAACACTAAGAAATCACTAGTTGATAAATTACATACTGTCATATTGGAAATAGTTGTTCAAGTTACAAAATTAAAGCATACAAAGTAGACATTCAAACAGTGAGACTATTAACAGTTCTGCTCAACCATCTAACAAAAACAGTAGTATGGTCATCTATCTTCCACACTTAAACATACATGCAGTTATATCCTTTAGAGCACTTTCTTTTGCTCTCTCTTTTACAGTAGCAATTATGCATTTTGGGTTTTATTACTCCTACAGTTCTTATTACATTTTTTTATTTTAAAGAGAATAAAACAAAAGGGGGCAGAACAAAGCAGATCAGAACAGAACAACATAAGCAACACAACACTTTACAATAAGACAACTGGACATTAACAGTAGCTATCAAAATATATCTTTATCTGCTGTAGTTGAGCATAGTTTCAGATACAATAATATCAAACCTAACATAATAGTATAAAACCGTTCAAGAGAATGAAAGAATTACAGGACATTCTGAACCGAATAACTATGGTCAATGGCTACTATAATATCTCATTTTGAATAAAAAGATTTGTTTATACTATCACATATATTAAAATCCCAATAAGACACAACATGATAGAATCCATGGTAATAGCAGAGTAGAAGCATGGTAGGACTTCTAAGGAAGTACATCCAGTATCTTACTTCCTGGTTCAGAAACAATGAAAGTAATATATTTACTGATTCATTCATTCAAGTATCACATTTGGTACTTTATGCCACATTATCAAAGGAACATAAAGCAATGAAATGCAAGCCTCTTGTCCTCACAGAGCATATAGTTTAATTGGACAATAGACCTGTGCTTAGGCCACACTGTTAGGCCAAGGCATGAAGAAAGTATGGAGAGACAGTGGACTCTTGTGTGGTGGATGCTTCCCAGGGAGCACTTGAGAAAGGGAAATAGTTGGGAGGGTCTGGTGGCAAGGGGTGACCTGGGGACCCATGGCTGCTGTCCAGCAAGGGTTGCATTTCTTCCCCACACAGCCCCTCAAAAACTGCCCTTTGGCTTCCTTTTTTTCCCCTTTATATTCTACCATTAAGAAATGTCCCTCCCCTGGTCTATATGCCTTGCCTTCTCCTTCAAACTCAGCTTGACACAATGCCTCTCTTTTGAGCATTCTAAATTGACCCTGCCTGGTCCTGTGGCTTGAGTTCAGAACAGAGGACATCTCTGTCTTTGTCTCTTATATAAAAAAAAAAAATTATATGGATAGGCATAGCCTAAAATGCACGGTCGGAATTAAAAGCAAGAATGATTTGGAGGATAAATACCTATCCTTTGCAGAAAATTTCCTCATGATTGATTTTTAGGAGCTTGCAGATAATAATGATTTTTCCATGTTGTGGTTTACAACTGCAAGGATGAAGAAGTGGTTTGTTAAACACTGAACTCTGACAGTGTAGGTTAATGGAGGTGTTCAGGTTCCACGACACTTTTTAAAAACCAACGTTATTTTTCTGAGCCATTTTAGGTTCACCACACAATAAATCAGCAGAAGAGTTCCTGTATGTCTCCTGTCCCCACACAAGGATACCTGTTGATATTCCACACCACAGTGACACTTAGTTACAATCAAGTCTACACTGATACTTAATCATCACCCAGAGTGCATACTTGATACTAGGGTCACTCAGTGTTGAATATTCTTTGGGCTTGGACAAATACATGATAGACATCCACCTGTAGAAATATGTAATTTAGGATATCCACCATTGAAATGGTAGTATATAATAGTAGTAGTATCATACAGTTTTTTTAACTTTAAAAATGTCCTGTAGATTTTCTTAAGTTACAAGGTTATAGTGTATGGAAGTATTTATTGATGTCAGGAGTTGGGAGGAAAATGACCAATTATTAAAGAAAAATGTAAAAAGTGCTAAATTAAGGTAAGATTCTTGGACGTTACTAGCAAGGTGTGCCCGTTTATAAATCTCCTCACCTTTCAGGAGCGTATCTTTTGTGTACATTGAGATAAGCTGTAACTTGGTATTTGTTTAATGGGCCTCTGAGTTGGAAGGCACGTCCAGGATCTTTCCTCCAGTTTCCTGTCTGCCTTTCAAAAACAGAAAATTCAGGATCCACGCAATGTGTTTTGAGCACTGACTGCACCAGACACTGTAATGAAGACTCAGTGCTGAAGATGCGGGGGGGGAGAGACGTGTCGGTGTCCTCTGGGACCTCGAGTCTGGCAGGACGAGCAGTACAGGAACTCTCATGAAGGGTGTGTGCCCTGTGAGTTGCAGTCACCAGGCACTGAAAATTGTGCTGAGGCGGGCAGCAGTGTGGGGAAGCCAGACAAACTTCATACGACTTGTGATGCTAGGCTAATCTGAGGTAACCTGCTATTTCACAGCAGTGATAACACCCAGTTCGTCTGCCTTAATGGCACTTGAACCGTTGTGTGATTAACAGGACATGTGTTTGAGGGTGATATGTGGTTGAGTAGAGAAAAAAGAAAGTCATTAGAGACCTGGGAAAGCTAGATTTTTCATGTGGAATCCAGCTGTTACAGACAGAAGAAGCCAGCGCCCCTCCTGCCCACCCACTCCACATTGTGAGGGACTATACTGAGGGGAGTCTCTAAGTTTCTTAGATTCTGTTGGATACATTTCACAGCAGCATGCCTGCCCCAAGAAGCTTGGAGCAGCCCAGAAACTTGCTTAGGGACATTATAGGGCTTTTATCAAGAGCATGTGAAAAGCTCTGGGCTTTGCTATTCAGTATTTGTGGGATTAAGTTTGACTTTGTGGCCTCAAATAAGTTATTTAGCTTTTCTGAATTCAATTTTGTCTTCTTTAAAATGGAAATAAAGGACCGGAATTTAGCTCAGTGGCGTAAGCACCTGCCTGGCAAGCATGAGGTTGTGAGTTTGATCCTTGGTGCCCCCCCCAAAAGGAAATAAATAAGCTGGGTGTGGTGGTGTATGCCTGTAATCCCAGCACTCTGGAAGGCTGAGACAGGAGAATCTCACATTCAAGCCCAGTCTGAGCAACTGAGACTCTGTTTCAAAAAAAGGGCTGAGGATATAGCTCAGCATGAAAGCCCTGAGTTAAATCCTCTGTACCACAATAGACAAAAAGTAAAAATCTGTATCTAATGGAATCATTCTACAGATCTTATGGGATAATATGTAAAATGCCTGTGACATTATTGGACTTGGAATAACTACATCATGTTGCTTAAAAAGAAGACAGACTCTCATTCTCATCCCTATGGGATGCTGACTGTATAGCAACTATATAATCTCATGAATTGGTGAAATAGAAGAGATTGGTTAAAAAAAATCTGGTTGAAGACATCATTTAAGTTTAAAAAACAGATGTAAAATTTCTTCTAACTGTAGTTCTTGAATTCATAGTTTCCTTATATTTTGGTCTTTTGATAGTTTTAATCTATTATCCTTCCTGGGTTTTTATGATTATTATTTGCCTCAGTGGAACAAAATATATTTTGAATGTTTTTCAGATTCCTGTAGCTACATAAAACATTAACATACCATGGTTGATTTCTCAATCCAGGCCTGCAGCTCAGATGTTAAGAGACTGGAGCAGGGGATTAGGGTGTGGCAAACTGGTAGGGAAGTGGGCATGACCTGTTAATTACAAATCCCAGGATGCTTGAGCAGAACAGTTCTAGTTCCCATCCCAAAGCTTTGCATGTAGACGTTTCCCCGAGAACTTGAGTGGGTTTTCCATTGGACAGCACCGACCTGACACCATCCTGGGGAGGAAAATATGCTAAAGGATGAAAACCCTTGTTCTTTCATGGTAGCCTGCTCTCAGTCTGTACAGTACTTGTTTTTCTACTCATACTTGTTCAAACTTGCTCTGCAGTCCTTGTTTCTTTTACCTTTAGTAAATATAAACCTTGCTACCATTTTCGCTTGTCTTGATCAATTCTTTGCTCAAAACAGAACCTGGAAACCACCTCTAAAAGGAGACTCTAGCATGTACCACAAAACCCTGTAACAATATGATATTTTGTAAACTATTTCAGTTCTTTCAGGAATAGCCTCATTATCCAGGTATCTCTTCTGTCTCAGTTTATTTCACATCCAACACTTTCAGTTGCTTTTTGTAATTGTTACATTTTCTTTGGGGAGGAACAGTACTGGAAATCGAATTCAGGACCTTGCACTTTCCAACCAGGCACTTGAGCTGCTGAGCTACATCTCCTGCCCTACATTTTCTAATTAGAAAAATTTTTCCAAGACTATTTATATTGTGGCGTGACATTTTGCTACCACGTATTCAAAATAGAGTAAACCTTCAAACATGTAATTCTGAGATCAACAAAGGAAGTTTTTAGAAACCATTTTTTTCTGTGGGCTGAGTAACATACCTGTGCATTTTATTCATAGCTGATAGCTTAGAAAACAATTACATGTTTCTTGTCCTGTCTGTACTTTGGCACCACATGTTTCTGTAGCAGTGACCTTAGTTGAGATTGTAGCCCCCCAAACAGGCCTTTTGTTTTGTTTTGTTTTGGTACTGGGAATTGAATTCATGACCACACGCTTGCGAGGCAGGCATTTATGCCACTGAGCTAAATCACTGGCCCTGTGTAGGTCTCATTTTCTAAACACAGCTGAAAAATGATTTTGCAGTATCATTGATTAAAACCCCCCTGTAAGTTAGCACAAGTTGTACCTCATTCTAAAAACCATTAATGCTGATAATAGTCTTTCCATCTACTGTCTCTTATTCTATACCTGAGACGATGAGTGTTAAGTTTTCCAAAGTGAGCAAGCAAGCTGGGCTGCCTGTCTTTCCAAGAGTCTTGCGTGTGTTTAGAACACATTTCCCAAATTTGCACTATGACATCAGATCCTTGTTTTCTTTGGTGGGGCATATTTTTTTTTTCCTATTATTACTTATTTGAGGCAGGGTCTGGCTGTATTGCTCAGTCTGGTCTTGAACCTATGGGCTCCGTCAGTCATCCTGCCTCAGCCTTTCAGTGGAGTGTAGGCATGAGCTACCACACCAAGGCATTTTTTTTTAAAGAAAACAATCATATTATGGATAAAGTCACCAATGTTTACCAATGTATAATCAAAATGAGTTTTAGCCCATTTTTTTTCTTGGCAAAATAATTTGTATTTTTCTTTCCTTTGGACTAGGAAAATTAAAGTCATCCTATATGAAGTCCTTCAGGTGTAGAGAAATATCTGAAATTCCTCGTGTAGGAATTGTTATAGACCCAAAAATACATGGTAAAATTTACAGGGTTCTTTCAAAGACAAATGTTAGTCCCTTGAAATATAGAGGTGCTGATGGAAGACTGGTGCTTTGTCCCTAAAAACCATGCATTGCCCTAAGTGATGACTCCCAGCTGTTCTCTGTGGATGGTGGGGGTGGATGCATCCTCTCCCAATGGCAGGAAGTGCTGCTTTGCTGACTGAATTGTCTCCATCAGTGGGCTGAGATGTGGGTGATGCTTTTGTGGGTATTTTGTTCAGTTGAAGGCCTGAGTTCTGCCAAGTGACAATCTGATGTTTGATGTATCAGTATCAGGTGTTAGGACAGAGCAAAATGAAATGTCACCCTGGACCCAAGGTGCACATAGAGTGTTGAACACTGTTTTTGGTACTGGTAGAAACCAGGGGACACCTGGTCAAGCTCAGGAAGTTGAAAATCTAATTGGCAAATCATCTAGGACTCAGCTTTTAAAACCAGTTTTGCAGACTGGCTTAATCGGAAAAAGAACCCACTGACCCATGTGCTAAAGTATCCAGGTGCACCACCCTCTGGAGGCTCACACAGTTTGCCATAGTTGCTTGTTTTTTCTTTGTGTTTGTCCTACCTTCATCCTTGCAGTGCCAAGACAACCTCAATGGTCCCAGTCTGACTTTTGTTCAGCAATGAGTCCAGCAGGACAGGGCTCTTTCCAGAATGGTGTGGATAAAAGTCGTGGCCTAACTGTTGCTTGGTGCTTGTGCCTGTACTGGGATCCCCTGACAAGTTCCAACAAACAGGAAGTACTTATTGCCTAGGCACAGTTCATGAGCCACTACTGGAGCTGGGCTGGGAATCAGGGAGGGGCACTGTACAGGTGAGCACATGGGAAATTGTTACCAGAAGTCTTCAAGTAGACGCAGAGCAGCAAGAACAGCTGGGCTCCATCATTGCAGACAGGACTGATCCAAGAGGAAAAATAAAATGACACAAAATAACAATATCTATATATATAACATGTCATTACATGTGCCGTAAGTTTTGAGAGGAGGCCATGAGCAAGGACTGGAGTCATTGAGGTGTTAAATCTTGGTAGAGCAGATGGATATAGATTTGGCCTTTGAAGAGGGGTATGGTTCTTGGTTTGGCTTTCCCCAGAAGCTAATGAGGGAATGCCTGGTGCCAGAACTGATGATGTCCACCCCAGCCCATGTTCCCCCAGTAGAACAGTGCAACACTACATAACAGACCTAGCCATCAAGGCCAACACAGGAATCCAGACACTAAACTTTTGGTTACAGAAAGAACCCACATTCTATTCTGAAAAGCTGGAGAGTTATCCAACAACGATACATAAATAAGTAAGTGGCATGTAGTACAAATGCATGTGGAAATGGTTTCTAACCATTGAGTCATGTTTACATCTCAGTAAACAGTTACTAAGCAGCTGCTCATTGAAATACTTTAGATGTTTTAAATGAGATAAACTAGGCTATGAGATTGTTTATAGCATGAACTCAGCCATCTGTAGGTGACTTAGAACACAAAAGCCCTGAAGAAAATACATCAAAAAGATATGTGGTTGCCTCTGTTCTTTGTACTTACCTATATTTTCAAAACAAAACAAAAAGCTGCACAGCTCTGAACTGGCAAAATCAAGAGATTGCTTTTGGAACATGAGACACCAGGCTTCTATAGGAATGGAATGTCAAGTGCCCCCATTCTGGACATCAAGGCAGCAGTCACTTACAGGGGCTTGAGCTCCCTACAAGACCCTGTCCATTCTGTACACAGGGGAGCAGGGCAAGTTCTGCTGGTGTGGGAATTACTTGTCCTTCAAGGTCACCAGAAGTCCGCTCCTCGGTGTGGGTCCAGTCGTTGCTTTCCACCTGGAGGTTCCTCGGGACCTCTTTCCATGGCCGTCATGTACATTTTCCTGTCTGCCTCTCACCTCTAGTGAGGCACTGGCTCCTGAGACCATTCATTTCTCCACTGTATTTTCTTTTGGCAAAACCTCAGGCCGGTTTCTGCCAGAGCCCACCTTCTTCGTCCACCTTTTTAACTTGAAATTATACCAAGATCACCTTTCATGGTTTGCAGTGCACTCTTCCGTATCTCACTTGGCATCTTGTGATATAGCCGGGTGACATTGTAGTCCCTATTTAAACGTGGGAGGAGAAGAGTTTAGAGGTTTTAACTTGCCCAGAAGTTGGAAACTCAGGTCTGCTCACTCTGGATTCACTTTGCTTTCTGTGGCCTCAGTGATGCTTCACACCTGAGATTGCACAGCCAGAATCAGCAAGAATATCTGATCCTTCACTGAAAACCACTTGCAACCGCCCACTTATCCCTGTAAGACTTGCTGTCTTTAGCTGAGAGCGGTGGCACAGCCTCTAAGCCTAGCAGCGAAGGTGGCTGAGGTGGGAGGATTGCAAG
Source organism: Dolichotis patagonum (assembly GCA_004027295.1). Classification (NCBI taxonomy): domain Eukaryota; kingdom Metazoa; phylum Chordata; class Mammalia; order Rodentia; family Caviidae; genus Dolichotis; species Dolichotis patagonum. The sequence continues at coordinate 16,725 of PVJX010034117.1, forward strand.
TTCGAGCCCAGGCTGAGCAACTTAGCAAGACCCTATCTTAAAATGTAAAATATAATAAGGGATGGGCAGGTAGCTCAGCGATAGAGTGCCCCTAGCTTCCATCCCAAGAACAGTTTCCCCACCAAACAGAAAGACTTTAACCATCTGAATACAACTTCTCAGGGTCAATTCAACTACGCACTTCAAGTTCCTTAACCTCCTTCCCTCCTGTAGCTTTTTTTTTTTTTAATGCTGAAGTCTAAGCCCAATACCTTTCACAGATGTCATCATTAATAGGATTCTGTAATTTTATACTTTATGATTGAATCATTAGTCCACTCTTAGTATCTAATTTTGGCACATTTCTTTCTCCTTACACAGTAAATTCTCGGAAAGTGACAGGTATGTTTTCTATTTTTAGGAGTTGATTTTTCTCCTTGGGGGAAGTTCAGTAAGTGCAGAGGGACTGACCAGCCAACCCCAAGGAAATAAACTAATCCTTCCTCAAGGCACATTTTTCATAGCATTTCTGGAAATAATTATGAGATTAAATTTTCCTGAAAATTACTGAAACATCTGTTTCTTCAAAATTAAATTGGAAATATTAATGGCCTTGAGCATCCTTATCCAGCAAAATCATTTACCATTCCAGGACCCTCAACTGTGGGATTTCCTTTCCTCCTCCTTGAGATTGTGCTTCATAGCTGCACTCCCCAGGAAGCCTCTGTTTACACAGTGCATGGTCACTTCAGATAGCAGCTGCCATCCTCTTTGTTGCCAGTTATTCAGAGTACAGACCTTTACCAGAGTCTTCCCTGATCTGAAGAGTGTGTATGAACCAGGTGGTGGTATAAGGCTGAAGTCCCAGCTATGCCAGAGGCTGAGGCAAAAGGATCAACTGGAACCCAGTAGCCAGGCAGCATAGGGCAAGATTACTCAGCAGTCCTTTTAACCCATCAGATTACCCATACTGCAAGGCAGGAACTGCCTTTCTCTTTCTGTGTGTCTCAGACCCCAGCACTCCCAGTGGGCATCAGCTGAATTGTACCTTCAAAAAAAGTAAGATAGGAAATAAAGTGTCCATTATTGCTAAGAGTTCACTTCCACCATGAAACTGGTCCTTGCAGAGAGGACAACAGGATTAGAAGTTTAGAGGAAATGTTTTTCATCACTGGCCCAGGAACTTAGGTAGGCCCTGTACTGACTCGTAGAAGGAAGGAAATGCTTTGCTTTGCACTGGGAAATGTTCTGCCTCTGTCCCTCCTTACTCCCACCCCAGCCCAGCTGAGGTAAGAGGGAGGACTTTTCCTGCTTTCCATACATTCTTCCTTATCTGTTCTTGGAAACTATTTTCCTCCTCAGAGTTGTCCTTGGAGCGGCCCTGAGCATAATTTACAGTGCTAGTGCACCCTTGGGATGACCCTTTCTGGAAAGCATTCTTAAAGCAATATTAAAGTAGAACAAAAAACAGCCTTTCTAATTGGGAATTATTTGTATAATGTTCATTGAATAAATACCTAATCATTTCCCCATTGCCTTAAGTTGCCCATGTGCATAATAACCTATATTATAAGACTGAACTTACCATACAGCGGTAGATTTTTTTTTTTTTTTCACTTTTTAAGAACTACACATTTGGCTCTGTTAAAAGCAAATGTTACCTTCAGCCCATAAAATAGTATGCTTGATCTTCTGGTTTCAGTTGTTTCTCAGTTGCATTTTAACCACAGTGCTGGTCACTGTGAAGACACTGCTTTGCAGAGTGAGTCATCCCTGCAGTTTCACAACACAGTGCTCACTGTAAGACAGTGAAGATGGTTGAGAATTATGTGTGCAGCTTGTGAATTCATGTTTATTAATGAGCAGTTATTCAACACTTATGGGAACTTTATAATCAGAGTTAAGTGAGAGAAAATGGAGTCTACTGTTGCCGCTTGCAGTGAGGGATTAAGTGTATTCATTGGTATTAATAGTGGCTCCAAAGAATCGTGGAGAGGCCGAGGAAGTGGCTGGAGGGTGAGGACTTGAGAGACGGTCTATCCTGATCTCTCTGGCTCTGGTCAATAGTTGGGGAAGTACCTTTTAGCCCCTCTGCCTGAGCACTCTGGCCCCACAGGATCCCCATTCAGGGCACACAGACATTGGGTACCTCACCTGAGTAACAACAGTGACAATGGTGTGAGGCTGCAAAGGACAGATACACAAAGTTTAGAAATAATAACAACGGGCCCTGACTCACACTGGAGGTGAGTGGTGCTAGAAAGGCCCCTGAGCTTCAAAGAAGCCAAGGCCAAGGCCAGGCCAGAAGGTGTGTCACACTGAACGGGAGCAGTATGGGCTGGCGAGAGAGGGGAGCCACATGGGAGCCCTGAGGCTCGTTGAGAGGACAGAGACAAGGCCAGGGCAACCCAGGACATTTTAGTGAGACAAGGGCTGTGTGGGGATCACCTAAGGATTTTTCCTAATGG
>PVJX010034118.1:0-19116 GCA_004027295.1 Dolichotis patagonum
GAACTCAGAAGCATAAGAACCTGCCTGGCAAGTGCAAGGTTGTAAGTTCAATCCCCACTGTAGTAAAAAAAAAGAAAAAAAAAAAAAACCATGGAGCAAGACATAGATGAGAGTGATGCATTATCAGATATGGTCTTCAGAAGACAATAAGAAATCTTTGATTTTTTTAAAATTTTATTTAAAGAGAAAAAAAGCAAAACAAAAAAAGGGTGAAAATAATACAGAATTTCAAAAAAAAAAACAGTAAGAAATCACTAGTTGATAAATTACATACTGTCCTCTTAGAAATAGTTGTTCATGTTACAAAATTAAAGCATACAAAGTAGACATTCAAACAGTGAAGCTGCAAACAGTTCTGTTCAACTATCCAACAAAAACTTAGTAATACGGTTATCAATCCTACACACTTAAACATACATGCAGTTATAGCCTTTAGAGCACTTTCTTTTCCTCCTTTTGCTTTTTAAGTCCATTATCTGTTTAGTTATACCATGTTTAAGCTTGCTCAGTACCTCACTGATCTGTTTTGTTGTTATTTCCTTTTTAATCACCTTATATAATTGTGTTTTTTTTGAAGGTAGTAGAAATACAACAGAACAAGACAGAACAAAGCCAATTAAGACAGTGCAGTGAATTTGATACAGAACCTCACAGCAAGTTACCTGTATAACAGTAATAGATACCTTCGTATATCTCATTGTCTTCACAATAGTTGCCTAGTTAATTAAGTATAGCAAAATCAAACCAAAGATAGAACATTATAAAATAAATCAAAAGTGAATATTGAATAGAGCAAAACAAATAATCATAATGTAACAAAACTGAAAACAACACTTGCTTTCAAAGAGAAGATAGAGGAGACCCCCATATTTGCTATGTTGCGTACAGTCATCCTGCCAAGAGATGCTCAGACCTCTGTCCCCAGTTGCTAAGGGGGGGAGGGGTTGGGATGTTTTATTCCAGGCCCGCACACCCATAGGTTCAAGAGACACTACATTGTCTCCTCCTGGCTCACAACGGAGGAAGGCGCTTACCAAGAGGGCAGGCGAATTGCTTCTTTGTGCAGGCTCCTGGGTTCCACCATGGCCTTGGCCGGGTCTCTGAGTGACAATAAGAAATCTTTAAAATACTGATAAAACAATCTAAGCTTATGATTCTTTGTTCAACAAAGACATCTTGAACAATATAGGCAAGCATAAAAGTTTTAAGGTAAAAACAGGAAATTTGTTGTTAACAGATATACACTACAAAAATATTAATGAAATTTCTTTAGGATTAAAGATAAATGACATAAATATGGATTCATATATATAAGTAATGAAGTAGTTCAAAAATTCTATTTATCATTTAATGAAAAACATTTTGTTGCATTTTTCAAATTTCTTTAGAGTATAATGTATTATTTAAAGAAAAAAATAAAATCTGAATTAGTGTGAATTTAAATACATGACATAAAATATGTGAAACAACACAAATGGGAATTTAGTGGCATTATTTTATAAACTTTTCATATCATTGTTACTAGTAGATTTAAATACTACATAGTATGAGGCTTCATATTGCTCTTCTTAGAGCAGCCATTAACAAACAATGATTAAATCATATATACATATATATTTTAAATATTTCATCAACTTAAAAAAAGGCAAAAACATACCATATAGTAGATCAATTTAATTAGGTCTAAAATTACTTTGGGTATTAGTGGACTGGACATACAAATTATAAGACAAGAGCTGTCACAATTGATTTAAATATTTACCTTTCCTCTGTTACTTAAAATGTACTTTGAAAGTAAACAAGTGAGGGATAGTGTATGATCCATGGAGGAGTATGCCACATACCAGAAGAATGACTTTTACTTTTCTAACCGGACAAAGAAATCTGGGTTTTGTATTTGAGAATGGATTTTGAGGGTATGGGATAATGGTAGAAGAAACATAAAATTGTATCATGCCACACTCATTTATATGGGATCAATAAGCACAATTTATGCATTTAATGTTGCTTTATAAAGGTTGAGAAAAGCGCTAGGAATTAACTTTGGAAATTTACCCAGTGGGTGAATTAAACATAATATGCCTATTTGGTTTAATGTTGAGGAGGGATTCAAAAGCTTAGGGAAGCTGGACTGCTAGAACAATTTGTCACTTCAGTCCATCCTCACATTTGAGGTAAACTACAGAACCAGAACTTCTTAAATAAAAGCATGGTCAGGTTTCACTTGAGAAGGAACCCAGTAAACTAACAAATATTTATATTGCTAATGTTGCTCTGAGCTTCCCCCAAAGAAGCTTACAGTCTTTTACTAAAAGGATTTTGTTCTGAGCAAAAATAAATAATCAGAACTCTCGGATAACATTGGACACTGGCTCCCAATTCCAGATGACTTGATATACCACTGTCTTTTACCAATCAGAAAAGGGGCATAGGCAAGTCAAGAGATCAGTGCAGTTTAGGTCAGGTTCGATTCACAGTTGGACCAGTGGACTCTCAAACATATGTTGTGATTATTTTTCCAGTTCTGGAGTGTTTAATTATAACAAATCATTAAAATAAATCTACTTGGCAGGTAAATACGCACTATTGATTCCTTATACTATGCAGTGATTTCTATTATGTTGGGAAAGGCTGTTATAGCTGCCTGTGTTGGAAATAGCAAATTTAAGGAATACCATATTCCTGGAGGAATTTTAGAATTAAGATCAACGTGGAGAACTTGAGAGCTGTAGGACTGGTCATTTCCATCACATCCCCCATTGGACTGACCTATTTGTTGTGTGAGATCTTGGACAATGACAGCGGATTATTGTAAACTTAACCAGGTGGTGACTCCAATTGCAGCTGCTCTACCAGATACAGTTTCATTACTTGAGGAAATTAACACAGTCATTGGTGCCTTGTAAGAAGCTGTTGATATGATAAATATGTCTCTTTTTTATTTTAGTCAACGAAGCTCAGCAGAAGTAGTTTAATTTCATAAAGTAGTGCCAGTGACACATCTTCAGAGACTCTCTGATTTGAATGCTTTTTGTTATTCCAAAGTTGGAGTTGAAATTTAGTGGAACCTGCAGGAGAGCTGTGCCCTCATAACTGGAATTAGAACTTTTACACAAAGGCTTTAGGGAATGAATTGGCTTCTTTTTTCTTTTCTTCCCCTTTTACATGTTGAGCTACCTCATGTAAAATGTAGTCTTAGAAGTAGAAATCACACACACACACACACACACACACACACACGCACCACAGTTCATACCAGGAAGAGTGAAAACCTATAAAATATTTCACTTTCTTTCACTTGAGTCCTATACAGAAACAGTATTAGTGTTTTCCAGTAAATATTTTTCTAGTGAAAGATTCTTTTACTATAAATATATGCATCAAAGTGAAAATATTGACTAAAATTGTGATGATAGTGATGGTGATGACAGTGAAAGCTAATTCCCCTATTTTAAAAAATTTTATTGTGGTTCTAGGGATTAAGCCCAAAGTCTTTTGTATGCTTAGAAAGCATTATAACATTGAGTTACATTCCCATGCTTTATATTTCTAATTTTTGTTTAAAAATGTTCATGCTAAATTTCCCAGGCTGGTTCATATTGCTATCTCTTTGCCTGAGTTCTCCAAGTACCTGTGATTAGAGGAATACTCCACAGTGCACAACTAGGATAGCTAATTAGTGTGTGTGTGTGTGTTTGTGTGTGTGTATAATGTGATTTATTTTAGCAAAATATATTTTTTATTTTATTTGAGTTGTATTAGTTTATTTGATTTGGGCTTTGCAGTTTTGCTTGTAGTTTGCAAATTTGTTTCATTTTTCTAGTTGCCCAAGTAAATATTTTAGTTATTTTAAAAAATTATGTACATGCACCAACTCCCTACCATTAATGCAATTATGATGTACTGTGAATATGTACTTATAAAAATTAAAATTAAAATAAACAATTAAATATGTCAATGAATTTTCATTTGACTAAGACTTACAAACTGAAGTTGAATTGCATTCAAATTAATGTGCAAATTATAAGCAATGCCACTTCTAAAATTTCAGTTTCTATAATTATTGTGTTATAATGAGTGTGAAAAAGTAAGGATAATCTACTTATCCATGTGATCACTTCATATCATTTCCAGCAGACTAAAGATCAAGTATGGCAGAATTATGAATAATAGGCTAGAATAGGTGATATTAACAGTATATATGTATGTATGTATATATATATCATTACTATAGTTAATGTTCAAATAAACTAAGGTATTTTAATTTAATTTTATTATATATTAAATTTTTCATTTAATATTATAAAAACATATCTGAGAGAGAGAAAAATCATAATATCTTCCTAAAGTTATTGTTTATCCTCTTTCTTATCACACTTTTTCTTTACATTTTCAATTTCTCTGCAGAAGCATTAATTGTAGCAGAATTGCTCAGTTAAGTGTATGTGTGTGGATTATTTGGCTAGGTACTGACACATTTCCCTTCAAACTCTTAAAGCATTTTCCTCAGCTTCTGTCACTGACTTTTTCCAGTATAATATAATAAATACTTGTATAATGCTTTCCCAACACAGAATAGATTTAAATGGCTTATTGTTATTTCATAAAGCCAATTTCTTTTAGAAGTGCTCTACATTACGCAGAGCAGGAGTCTTGGTGATTGCTTATAGTAACCCTATTATCAGATTCTATTGTAATTGTTGAAATGGTAGTTACTCCTCTTTTCTTGATTACCTTAAGAAAAATCTAACCCTCATTCCTTTTCATCATAAAGCAAATTAGCTACAAAATAACTTGTATAATTAAATCAAACCATAGACATGTCTCCTTTCTGGTAATACTATATTTCTATGTATAGAATATTTTAATGTGGATACTAATCTTCATTTTTTCAGTAAATATATTTTGTCAGCATATTCTAATTTCTTGAACCATCATTTATTTATACTTTCATATGATACCCATATTCTACCAGATCTCAATTTGAGAATCCCATATTATTTCCAATGTATACATTGAATTCAGTTTGCCACATTAGCACAATAATTTTTCCTTTGGAATCCCAAGTCTTATTTTGTTTGAATGTGTATAAGTGAATATGTGTATGTGATGTTACTTTTCTTAAGGACTCATAAACTTTTATGAAAACAAACCATAGATAACTGTTATGACTTGTATCTCAATTTCCTCCCAAAGTTTCAGGCACTCCCAGGTAGGGTTTTTCAGAAGTGGCTGGATCTAAGGTGCGTGAACATGAATTAAAGTTGTGTGATGTCTGGATTTGTCCCCTGAACACATGAGCATAGTTCTGGATGTGGCTAAATGGATTTACTGAAGTGAGAAACCCCATCCTGGGTGAGAGTGGAACCAATCAATAGGCTTGTAGCCTGGATGGACTATAAAGAAACAGAAGAAGGTGGGTTTGCTCCCTTTTGCCTGCTATGCCATGGACTGTTTTTCTACTGTCATGTCCTTCTGTCATGCTGCCCTGTTTTGGAGCCAATTTGACTATAGGCTAAAACCTCAACAAAGGGTGAGCTAAAATAAACCTTTACCTTGTAGGTGTCAAATAGTTTGTCCCAGCAATAAAAAAATGACTATGACAGTAAATATAAGTCTTTTAATTTTTTAATTCACAAATTTTAATTGTACTGTGTTTATGGAGTATAATGGAATTTATGGAGACTATATATATATATATATATATATATATATATATACACATATATATATATATGCTAATATATGTATATATATGCCAATTAATATAGAAATCACTTCATTTATGTGACAATTTGTGATAATATTTTGAAATCATTCTTTCAGCTATTTTGAAATATACATTATTTTTGACTATAGTCATTATGTGGTATAATAGATTCCAAAACCTTTTTTTTTTTTTTTGCCTTTATAGATCAAACTTTCTCCCCTTGGACTAGTAACTTCTCCTTTCTTATTCCTGCCTATTCCTTGCCTGTGGTAACCACCATTTAACTCTACTTTTTATTCTTCACCTGGCATTTTTCACTTAACACAATGTCCTCTAGACTTATCTATAAAGTCCCAAAAGGACAGAATTTCATTTATTGTGTGACTGCATTATGCTGTACTGTGTTTTCATTATCTTTGTATGTGCTGATGAATTTTTGCTTACCCAAGACTTACAAACTGAAGTTGAATTATATTCAAATTAATGTACAAAATTACAAGTAACACCACTTTTAAAACTTCAGTGTCTTTAAATATTGTGTTATAATGAGTGTGAAAAAGCAGTGATAACCCATTTAACCATGTGATCACTTTGTATCATTTCCAGCAGACTAAGTGATCAAGTATGGCAGAATTATGAATAGTAGGCTAGAATAGGTACTATTAATTTCAGGGAAGATTCTTTCTTACCTGTCCTTTAGAAACCTCAAATGGCCTTCCTCAGATCCTCTAAGAACATGGTAGATTGTTTCTTTAAATTTAGCAATGGAGAAAAGAACTCTGTAATGTTTGCCTGAAAGATTATGTTCATACAGTCATATAGGGCCTAATAACATTTTGGCTAATAAACTCTATACAAAAATATTGTGGTTAAATATAATAAAAATTATGTGCATATTTAAATGTGAAATTTATTAAGAAATAAAATTAACAACAATGGATCTACAGTGTCTTTCTGCCCCTTTAATCTTATCCAGACTACTTAGGGTGGATAGCACTCACACCCTTAATCCAGTGCCCTTGAGCATAGGTTTGCACCATGAATTAATTCCAGTATCACACACTCTAAATACAGCCACCCCTGAAAAAGCCCCATCTATGATTGCATGAGGCTTTGGGGGGAAATCCAAGTGCAAGCCACAATATGCCTCTAGGGTTATTTTGAAGATTAAATGCTTGCAAAATTTTGTGAGTAGATTATTAAGATTCATGGATTTCTTATTTTTCTTCCAACAAGACTCTTACTATAATGATATAAAACAACTGTTATGAACCTCCTTCTAGATGCTAAATTTTAAATGCATTGACCAGATTAATGGAAAAATGTACAAATAATAAAGAGAAATATCAAATAACCCAAAGCAACTTTTTTTGATGTTATAAAGTGTTCATCAAAACAATATTTTCTCTCAGAAATGACCTCTTTGTTTTGATCAATTATTCCCTTATTGACTATTCATAGAGCAGAGGAACAACTCCTGTCTCCACTGCATACACAGGTAGAGAGCTTTTTAACAAGTCCCCAGAAAGAACTGGTGTTGGTATCAGGAATTCAGCAGTAAAGAAAACTTTCTGTTTTTAGGATATACAAGAAGTAAAGAAAAAAAGCACCTAAAAATAAGTAAAATGGCAGTCTTTGAAGTAAAATATTTCAGGGATAGGGTATAAAAGAATGGGAGTTGCTGCTTCCATAATATATCAAGGATTTATTTTTTCTTGAAAGCTCTTATTTGCTTGAAGAAAAAAAGGCAAAGTAAGTCCTTCTTCTATGGATCTCCTTCTTTAAAAAACAGCTTTTCCACAAGACAGCAGGATTAGCATAAAGACTTTTGTGCAGTAGTTTGCTTTGTGACTAAAAGAACAGCAAGAAGGCTGATATGTTTGGAATACCCTGGAATAGAAGACTGCTCAGTGACCTCAGAGATGTGGGAAGTGGCAAGATCAAGAAGGCCTTGTTTGTGAAGCATTCATGATCATTCCCTATATATTCCCATTGTGTTAGGAAGCATTTGTAACTAGATTCTTGCTGTTAGAGAAGGCTAGAATAAAATGTCACTTTTTATGATACACTCATGTATCACTACGATACACTCATGTATCATAGGTGTATACACTCATGTATCTCTTGATGATGGAATTATATTCTGAGAAATGCATCCTTTCATCATTGTGGAAATATCAAAATCCCCAAGCAAAGATGACTTCAAGTTCTTTAGGCTGTATAGACTTAGAGAACCATGTATTTTTTACGCAGCCCATTGTTAACTGAAATGTATATCACTGGATTTTGAACGTATAATTTTGCTAGCAGACACCAAGATTCTTCTACACTGTTAGCTTTCAGGAAATTCTTTGAGGCCCTGTGAAGACAGTTATATATCAGATAACTATAGGTGACTTCTAGTAGTTCAGAGAGACTTTTTTCTGACAGAGAGAAAAAATGGTTTCAATCCTAAAATCAATAACAAATCAGAGATGTCAACAATTTAAGGGAACTTGAAGTCCTATTTTCCCTTAGACAAGTCTAGGAGCTAATCAGAATTAAGATATCAGCTTAGTGTGACCCTGAAACAAAGAATTCACATCGTCAGGATACATCATTATTCATTATTCGTTGTTATTTGGGATACACCCCAACAGGTAGCTCTGGGAATAGTAGGGTAATAAACATGGATGATGCTAAGTCTACTAGATTTATGTAGAAAAAGAAAACTAGCACAGGACCTGGAAATATTATAAAGAGTTTGCATTTCCCTGCTCTATCCATACTAAATTGGGCAGCATTGGAGACCTCTGAGCATAGAAGTATTTTGATCTGAACTTATATTTTAAGGACTAAATAGGTAATGTATTGAAAACACATACAAAAAAGATGGGGCAAGGATGAAAATAGAGGATAGCTTAGAAGACGTTTCAATAAACAAAGCAAGAACTTTCTGATGTAGCAGTGGAAATGCAATGAAGTGATTATGCTATCAATTTATTTTCAATATAGATCAGTTTTTGATGAGCGATTATAAAATCGCTCTTTTTAAAAATTCTTTTTTTCCACAGCTGAAAAATATATTTACCAATGATTATGAAAGGTAATTATTAAAGCTTTATTTATTATCTATCCTAGACATAAGTAATATGAAGTTTATGAATAAACAAGTAAAGATATCTACCCTTTCCCTATTCTAATACTTTTGGAACATAAGCCTGGGTCAAGTAGACCCATCTCTTAACTTTTCTGCTGTAAGTTTGTACTTTAGCATAATACTAGCTTGCTGTTTCTCTCAAAACCTTCCCTTGAGGGATATAGGAAACAATGTATGTTTTTACCCACTTGGTATGATGAACAGCAAAGTATGTACATAAGTACACAGTGGCAAAATGGAACTTTTCCCCACCATATGCTCCAGGTAACTACTTTTTGCATATGTTTACCTGAGCATCTTAGTGGATCCAATAGACCCATACCACTTCAGGATGTATTTTAAAAATTTTCCCTAAGATATTTCTGGTAGAAGTAGCCCATTTCAGTATAATGGCACATTGAAAAATCAGGAGAAGGTAAAAACTGAATCATCAGATTTCTCATGCAGGGATGATAACGATGACCCATTATGGTAGAACTCATGCTTTCCCAACAGAAAGCATGTTGTGTGATGTTGATGATGATGCTAATGATGACTTTGATACTTGCCATGTGATTCAAATTTCCCGTGACAATGAAATGGGCAAAAATTGACAGATACAAATACAGGGAATGCAGAACTCTTCGATTCAGATAATGAAGGAAACAGCAATATGAGTACATATTTGACCAATTGAAATGTTGTAAAATGGCCATGCAACCAAATGGAATGACCCAATGTTAGAACTAGGTCTGAAAATATAGTGAAGGCCTTGGCAAGGTTGAAAAATATTGGACAAAAAACTAGCACTGCCATTCAATGTTGGAAATTGTAACAGATGAAATGCAACAAGATGTGGTAAAATGCACCAATAGCCATATTCATCATGAATTTATTATGACACTTTTCTAGCTGAATTGAAAGAATTCATAGGTATGTTGTACTTAGCAAGGAATTCTCATGGTGATTGCAGAAATGTAAAAGACTTATTTAAAAGCAATAGGTTAAAATGTGAAATAAAGTTATTCCATGTGAAGACTTATTATGTTTTAAATTTAGACATTTATTCTAGAACTGAGCCATCAGGTCATTATTCATATTGTAATAAACTGAATGAGGTTGTGAACAGACTTATTGATTCCATCACCCAAATTGATCAGTATGTGAGATTCAACAATTGGTTTACCAGTTTCAAACTGATGTTACATTTGCTATCAGAGCACAAGTTGACCAGTGCAGAAACTGTACACTGGAGCAAAGCATAAAATCCAAATGAAATGTTACAATTTCAAAGTAGAGAATTATATAATATAAGCTTCAGATTTCAGAAATTGATAACATTGGCCTCATATATGGCAAAAAAGTAGTACTGCTTATGTTAACATTTCACCATGATGAAATTGTTGATAGGGATATATTGACAAAATGGAAGCCTAAAATGTAAACTTCCTACAACAAAACCAAATGTGGAGTAAATGTTAGTGATGAGATATGCAGCAACTATGATGTCACTTGAAGCACAAAACACTGACCAATCATTATGTTTTATTGATCCTAAACATATGTAGCATAGTTTGATCATTTACAAAGAAAATAACAAGTGCAAAGTATCACAGAGAAATTTCCTCAGAGTATTAGAAGAGGAGTTCATAAGAGATCATTTAAAGCAGAGGAAAAAATATTTCTTTGCAGGGAACTAAAAAATATTGTGGAGTAGACTGATCAGCTGACATATGAACAGGCAGGAGCAGCATCATAAAGACCTACTATAGCAATAGGAAAACAAAAAACATATCAATATCATCTGTACCCTAAAAGAAAGGACAGGAAAACAAAACTATGTATGTTATCAGCATGAGTGATACCTGTGTATGGAGCATGCAACTCTCATGTATGAAGGGTACCTTGGATGTAACAGTTGAAGCAAAGTTTATTTATGTGGTAGACTTTTATTTGTATTTACATTGTGATTCACATAGGTTTATTTTTGATGTTATCTTTTAGGTTTTATAAGCAAGTAAACAGCTGATATGAAAAGTTGATGTCTATTGTAAGCACTCATTACATATTTGATATTTTATTTTATTAATATCTTATTTTCTGCTAAGTGCATGTGGAACAATATAGTAGGATGCTCTTGATAAAACAGGAAGATAAGATAGGTGGCAATACTGACACATAGTAAAGGAAGGCTAAGGGTATGTTCTGTTAGTATAAGCAAAATATGTATATGGAACATGAAAACTCCCTGGGTTTTCACATGGGTGTGTGAAGGCTCCCTTGGGTGTGACAGTTGAAGCAAAGTTTATTTTTGTAGTAGAGTTCTATTGCTATTTTCATTGTCAGGAATTTATTTCTGATATTATCTTATAGGTTTGTAAGCAAATACACAGCTGATGTGAAATGATATTTATTCTAAACACACAATACATATTAAGAATTTAATATTTATTTTATTGATATTTTATGTTCCTGCCAGCTATATACCATATAATATAATGAGAGCCTCCTAATAAAACAGCAAGATCACAGAGATGTCAAGTATATTCTACAAGAAGACCAGGAAATCAAAACACATATGCTGTCAGTGTAAGCGATATGTGTGTATGGAATGTGCCATTGTCATGTGTGCAGACTACCATAGGTGCAATGATTTAAGTAAAAATTATTTTTTTTTATAAAGTGATACTGGTATATCCATTGTAGTTGATATAACAATTTATTTGTGTTGTAGTTTTTTAGACTTAGTATGCACAAAACAAGATGTTGAAAATTTTGATGCTTTTATAAACACTCAATAAGTATTAAAAATTCAATAATTTCTTTTTTGTAATTTTTTTCTGTTAAGTACTCATTGTTTAATATAATAAAACTCATAAAATTAAAGTTAATAATTCATCAAGAGAGATATTCTAATGGATACATTTGTGTCTTACTCATGATTCTACACGTTGTTGACAAAATTAGGGTTATGCTTTTCTAACTTCCAACTGTAAACTTTCTTACAAAGGAATATCACTTTCTCTGTAGTACCAAAGGGAATTTATCTAATATTGTCTACTCATGTACACACTGATGAATAAGATTGGTTGAGTATAATACAAATCAAGGAATATCAGAGCTGTTACTCAATTTTTATTCAGAGAATAACAATCTCTGAATTAATTAACAATCTCAGCGTTCTTAACAAATTCTGGCTTTGGTTTGTCAAAAACAAAATCAAGCAAATGCAAGGAACAAAAAAAAAGGAAAGCAAGGTTTAATATTGTTTTTATAATTATTAAAACAGAGATACTGATTTAATAAAGGCTTTATTAATCAACACATGTAGTGACATGCATTTGTAAATGCCTTATACTTAGATATATCATTTTGTACACTTTTATAGATTTATATTAATCTTTACTTATTTCTAACATGAAAAAATATTTGTCACTGAGAATTTATAAAATTTATGAATGACATCAGACATCCTAACAAAATATAATAAACATCAAATTCATGCAATTTTGTACCTATTTATCATAAATACTACCCACTGGTGTCTATGACAATTACTAATTTCATCCATACAATTTTCATACTTAAGAGAAACAGTGAGAAATGTATTCACTTGTGGTGTAAAAGTTGCCATAATCTCTGTAATGTGTTAGTCTACTTATCAAGACCAGAAGCAATGTTTTTAAAATATTCCAATTTTTCCTCCAACTATACAGATGACTTACTTTTAAGCATAAAATATTCAAAAAGCGATCACTCTGAAGAATAAGCATACTTCATTTCATCCAGTGAATACATTCTAAGTACAAGCAAAGTCTAAATTATGTGATGAGGAAAACTGATAAGTTAGAGGAAATTGAAACCTAGACATCCTGAACAGAGGACAAAAGGATATTAAGTGGCTAAAGAACCACTCCTAGTTCTGTAGCCACACTTGCTTGTTTCTGCCCCAAACCTCTAAACCAGTCTCAGCAAAGACTTTAGTGCTCGGATCCAGGAGCCTTCCAGTATAGTCAAGTTTGTTTTACTCCACCTCTCTGAATGTTTAACTCTGGTAAACCTAAAACTGCTGCAAAAATGAACTCACACTACATATATAGAAATTGACATTTTATTAATTTAATTAAAAAACACAATCATCACTTTTTCTGATAGAATCATTAAAGCAGAGTTTCATGTATGGAAATGGCATATGACTACTAGATATTTTGAAGAAAAACTGTCCAAAAACTTACAATAATGAAAGGTTGAAACAAATTTGAAATAAAAAAGTTTTGGTATCAGAAATTCTTTTTCTGTCTCATTTATTTTTAGAAGGAAATGCAGATTTTACAACAGATAGCTATTTCTGCTTTAGCTGCCAGGATTCTTGCATATATTTTGATATCAAAATCTAACTCTTAAGAACTGTCATACATTGTCTGTATTTGACTTTGGGAAGAAATTTGTGTGGTTTGATGCTTCCAGTTTTCATTTGATCTTGGTTACAATCTGCCTTTTCTAGGTTCACAGCTCTAATCTGAATCACTTCCTGGTTCTTTTATTTACTTTAAAGTGTGAAAATGTGGATGCTACTGTGTTCCTTTTTTGTCCCACTATTTCATGGTGTCATCTGAGTGATAGCTAATTTGTGCAGAATGATCATTTCCCCACACAAGCACAGGATGACAACTCAGAGAAAACACTAGAAGTTTAAAAAAAATTTCAGTTATTAAAGACTGAAAATTTTGTATGGGCAATCAGCAACAGAAATACAAAATATACCTTTCCTATGATTTAAAATTAACGAATGGTTCCCTTTTCTTTTGGAAGATTTTTAAAATTGACTGTCATTTTGAATGACAGGCACATTCTGGCCATTTGACACTGACTTGAGGTTGGCATATGTCCAGCAAAGAGGAAATAGTGTACAGTTTCTATTCAACCATATAATGTGCTTTTTTCCAAGAAAAATCCATCTGTATAGCCAAATAGTTAACCTCAAAATCTCTAGCTTAACTCAAAACTCTCGAACTTGAGACTACTCAATATAATAGGGTCTGAGTCTGACAGATATTTACACTATATCCTTTTGTTACAAGAATGATAAAGACCTCTAAATAATCCAAACAATACAAGGGAAATATTGTGACAGTCAACCTTCTAGATGTCTGATACACTGAGTTCATGTTCCCCAAAATCAAGATGAATTTTAAGAAAAAACAGAGGTTAAGGAGCAGGAAATATTAATGAGGGAAAGATAGTTTCTACCCACGAGACAGAAGGGAACCTGGAAAGTGGATTGTAAAATCATGAGATGGGTGGGTATAAGGTGGGACCAACCTATGATTGACCAATAAGATTATATGACTTGTGTAACATTTATCTAATGAGGAAGCAAGTAATGTAGTAAATGTGCATGAAAAGAGCAAGGAACTTGACTGGAAGAGGGGGATCAGCAACTTTTCCTGGCCTCCCACCCAGGTGCCTGGGTGGCTATTTAGAATAGCAATCATTGTTTATCCCTAGGGAAAGTACAGGGATGTAATTCCTTTATCTTTAGTTTTGAGGGCTGACCTTCAAGGAATGTGCCTCCACCGAAGTCAGAATGTATCTTCTGCATTGACTCCTTCCAGGGCCTGGCCCTGGCTGACTTCTTATAATATTTCTATCTAACTTAGCTGTCTATTGTACTTTTAATTGAGGTTGGAAAGGTAAGTACATTATTTGCTAGGGAATATTAAAATAATCATGAATAATTTAGACAAACTTTAGCATATGTAATAAGAGTAAGTGATCACTTCCTTTTGGGCTTATCACAGCTATTGCATAGATGACTTGAGGGCCTGTCAGTTCAAACTGGCATAGGGCATGTGCTATAGGGACGATTCATGGACCTCCAAGTAATATAAGGGAAATGTAACTCAACCTGCTAGATGTCTGAAATGCTGAGTTTGTGTTCTCTAAAATTGAGGAATGAATTTTAGAAACCAAGTAGGATGGATTTATTAAGAGACAGATAACTTCTGTCTCCACTTCTCAAGGGTGTTTTATTGAACAAGGCCACTAGATGAGGAGGGTTCATGACAGGAGAAAACTATATTCAACTAATAAGATTGCACGTACAATCACTTTGGTAAGAATTAAATGGAGATCAAATGGGGAGGCAAGACATGTAGCAAGCATACATGGAACAAACAAGGATTTTCTGGAAAAGAATGGGCTAGAGTGGTTTTAGTTTCATCATCCAAGCTGACTGAAGCCTATTTAGAATATCAATCACTGCTGTTCATATCTAGGGAAAGTATGCAGTTGTTGTTGGAAATCTTTTCTTTTTTTTTTAAGCCTGAACATCAGTGAATGTGCCTCTAGTCACAGTTAACTTCTGTGCTGAGGGCCTACTCTTGTCTAACTGACTAACATTTATAACTAACTTCACTCTCTACAGTAAAACCAGTCATGATCTACAGTTCTAGACACCCCCCCACCCCCCATCTTTGCACATATGTGCCATTGTTGATTTGTTGTAAAAATTTACCAGTGTTTTCCTTATTCATATAGTATATGCTGAGTATATAAAATTTCTGGGTTAGGGTTCTGTACAAGTTCAATACCAGTCCATAGATATATGTGGGGACTTAGCAAAGCAGTCAATGTTTAACCTGTGGTTAAAAGCACTCAAGCTCTGTGAGGAGTGAATGGTTAAAATAGAAGTTTAGATCAGTGAGGCATGTTGTCTCTGGCTTTTGTCCTTCCTCTTTCTCCAAGAAAACTGACTAGATTTGAGATAGTTTCTTGTCCAAACTGCTTTTTTGTTTTTCCTCTTATACTCATATTTGAAATATAAGCCAGAGACTTTTCGGCTTTGGCGCTGCTCCTGGGAGTCTCCCTATTGCTGGATGTTCTTGGTTGAGATGGCCCTTCCGTGGCTGTCACTGTCAGAACTAAGTTCTGCTTCCAAGCACTCTTCTTCATTCTCTGTGACACCATGGTTGTATATTGGCAGCCACTGAAGCTGAAAATTGGCAAGACATGCAGGGCTGTGGCTTGGTCTGGGCATGGCTGTCCCAAGAATGAAGGGAGCCCAGGGAAAACCACCTGAAGAAGTGGCTTCAGCCCAGAAACACACCAAGCTCCTAGAAGATCTAAGCAATGAGTTGCTAGGCGGCAGGGTTGAAATTGGCATAATCCTTCTGAGTACATAAATAGACATGCCACAGTGGTTGTGTTCTTCCTTTCTTACCCTCAGGAGAGTAAGGACTCTGCCTGATGCTAGCTTTGTCTCTTTATTTTCTCATCCTCTCACAGTCCTTCACCCAAGGAACCTCAAGGGCTACATGGGTCATGGCAGTTGTACACTGTGACACACATACAAAGTGTCTTTTGCCATTTAGGGTTTTGCATTTAAATTTCTTTTTTTATATATATAATTTTATTTAAAGAGAAAAAACAAAACAAAACAAAACAAAACAGAATAAAGGATAGCGACAATACAGTATTCCAAGGAAAAAAGGAAAAGAACAACAACAATAAAACCTAAGAAATTATTACTTGACAAATTACATACTGACTTCTTGGAAATAGTTGTTCAAATTACAAGGTTAAAACATGTAAAGTAGACATTCAAACAGTGAGACTGTTAACAGTTCTGCTCCACGATCTGACAAAAACAGCAATATGGTCATCCATCTTACCCACTCAAATATACATGCAATTATATCAAAAGGGTAAAATTAAACACAACAAAACAGAGCAAAGCAGATCACAAGAAAGAAATGTAAGACATAAATTTCAAAACTAGACAATTGGAGGTATTCACTCTCTATCATATTGACTCTTGTTTTCTTCCAAATAGTTGTCCATATTGTAACATATAGGGAATTCACATGAAACAACCTAGTATGGAATTGATCTGAGCAGGACAAGGAGGAGGGCATTACAGGTCTTCAAGACCAGACATTAGGGAAGCCAAGAATGGCTGTCATAGTGTCTCTCATTCTCCTCAAAATAGCTGTCCGTACCTTAATGTGTGTTGAACTTAAACAAGGCAAAGCAAGCTAAGATCACTTTGAACAAAATGTGATAGTTTTACTAGACTTCACATCATGACATTATGGAATCAGCACTGGGTATTGTAGTGTCTCTTTTTCTTCAAAGTAGTTGTTCATTTCAACATGTGTTATATAGTTGGTTCTCATAAACTGTTTATAAGCTCTACACATGCTTGAGTCTCTACATGTATATCTATCATATCTGTATTAGCAGGAAAAACAAAACAAAGCAAGATAAAACAAAACAATTCCTAGAAAAGCATGAGGCAGAAAACTCACATAAAACCATAATACAAGGTGATCTACAATGGTTACCATGGTGTCTCAGCAGTATATAACAACATTAATAAAAACAAAGCATTAGGGATATTATAAGACTTCAAAAGCAAGTAATAATCAAACCAGAGTGCGTATCTTAGTGAATCTTGTCATCTTCAGTGTAGTTGCCTATACTCTTGGACTTGATGCTATCCATCACAACAGATTTTAATAAAATCAGTCAATACACAGTAGCAATCTAACAAACCAGATTCAAATAAGATCAGTCATAATAAGACAGTATAAGTTATAAAGGGCTTCAGATTAAGTTGATAGGAAAATTAGGGATGATTACCACAATATGTCCTCTTATTTTTGGGATAGCTGACCATGTCCTCAAGTCTAGCCTAAGTAGACAAACTAGAACAGCATGTAATCCATCCAAGCAGAGTGGTGAGAATAATGTAAATTTTAAATCTTGTTACCCCATTAACAATATCCTCTGCCTCCCTTTTTTAGACAATTCCTCCCCTTTCACTCCCATGGGGTGCACTGCTTGTTTTGGGTCTCATTGCCTCCCTATATAGAGCAGCTCAATGGACCCTATCTCCTGATCTACTCTTCTTGTGTTTCTCTCTGTTAGTATTTCAAGGCCCTCTATACTAGAGATTACAGCCGGTCTTCTCTGCCTCATTTCTGCTATTCTATTTTTCTGCCATTGATAGTCTATTTTTCTCTTCCACTTCACTGTCTGCCTCGTTCACTGAGGCCTCTCTGCCACTGTTCCTGAAATGCTCGTATTCTTGTTCTCTCTCCCTAGAATGTCCTTCAGTATTTTTTGGAGGGTTGGACTGGTGGTCACAAATTCTCCTAGTTTCTCTTTGTCATGGAAGCATCTTTTTTCTCCATTAATTTCTAGAGAGAGTTTTGCAGGATACATCAATCTGGGCTGGAGATTGTTCTCCTTCAGTGCTTGAATTACTTTACTCCAAGCTCTTCTTGACCTGATGGTCTGTGTTGATAAGTCTGCCATAATTTTGATGGGTTTTCCTTTATCGGTGATCTGTTTCTTTTCTCTAATGGCTTTTAAAATTCTGTTCTTATATTGAATTTCTGGGATCTTGATTATTATGTGTCTGGGTGTAGCTCTGTTTGGGTTGTAGGTGGCTGGAGTTCTGTATGCTTCATACCTCTGCATATCATTTCTTTTTGCTATGCCTGGGAAATTTTCCTTAATAATTTCTGTGAATAGGCTTTGTAATTCCTCTGATTTGATTCCTGCTTCTTCATTCACATACTTTATTCTTAAGTTATAGATCCTCTTGTCATCTTCCAGTCTTTGTATCTTTACTGCCTGCTCCCTTGTTATTTTTAAGTGATCTTCCCTTTCATTACCCCACATTGCAAGCCTGTGTTCAATTTTTGATAGTCTATCTTTGGTTTCTTTCAAGCAGTTTTGCCAGCTTTCTATCGAGTCTTTAGTTTCCTGGTAATCCCTTTGAATCTGTGTCATGAATCTAGGTTTATTCTGAATTCTTCATTAAATTTTTCTCTCCATTTGTGTTCCTCCATTCTTCTGTCTGTGTCTTCTTGAGAGGTGCCCAGCCCTTCTTTTATTAACCTACTTATCTCTTGTTTAATTTGAATTAATATTTCAGTTTTGGTCCCGCTTACAAGGTCCTGAGTATATCTCTTTATGTCCGCTAACGCTGTGTTTGATGTTGCATGTTTGCTGCCCTCAATCTCTTTTGTATTTACCTCTCCTGGATCAATGTTCTCATGGTTGGGCACTGGGAGTGTTTTCTTATTTCTCCCTTTCGTCATATTTTTGGTTCCTTCCATACAAGTGTACAGTGTAATTCCCAGGCCCTTGCTTGTTCTTTAAGGCTCCTCTAGATGGTGCAAGCTAGGAGCTTTAGCCCTCTTCAATAGGTTATCAGGGATTAGAGTTCACCCACGGGCAGTGTGTGCTAGCTCCTCCCTTCTGGGCCAGTCAACCT
>PVJX010034119.1:0-19166 GCA_004027295.1 Dolichotis patagonum
CCATTCATGGCTTCCCTAATGTCTGGTCTTGAAGACCTGTAATGCCCTCCTCATCCTGCTCAGATCAATTTCATACTAGGTTGTTTCATGTGAATTCCCCATATGTGACAATATGGACAACTATTTGGAAGAAAACAAGAGTCAATATGATAGAGAGTGAATATCTCCAATTGTCTAGCTTTGAAATTTATGTCTTACATTGCTGCTCTCTTGTGATCCACTTTGCTGTGTTTTGTTGTGTTTAATTTTACCCTGTTGATATAATTGCACGTATATTTGAGTGGGTAAGATGGATGACCATATTGTTGTTTTTGTCAGATCGTGGAGCAGAACTATTAACAGTCTCACTGTTTGAATGTCTACTTTACATGTTTTAACTTTGTAATTTGAACAACTATTTCCAAGAAGTCAGTATGTAATTTGTCAAGTAATAATTTCTTAGGTTTTATTATTGTTGTACTTCTGCTTTTTTCCTTGGAATACTGTATTGTTGCTACCCTTTATTCTGTTTTATTTTGTTTTCTTTTTTCCTCTTTAAATAAATGTATAAAAAAAAGAAAGATAGTTTTGTGGTGTGCATCAACCTGGAAGGGAGTCTTTTTTTTCTTTTAGGTCTTGAAATACTTCACTCCAAGCTCTCCTTGACTTAATGGTTTATGATGAGAAGTTTGCTGTGTTTTTGCTGGACTTTACAGGTGATTTGCTTCTTTTCTCTAACAACATTTAATATTCTTTTATTATTTTGTTCTTGGGCTTAATTTCTGGAATTTTAATTATTATGTGCTTTGGTGTAGAATTATTTTGGTCATGACTAATTTGAGGTCTGTCATGCCTCACTTGTTTGTATGTCAAATTCTTTTTTCCTGCCAGAGAAGTTTTCTGCCATGATGTCTGTGAGCAGAATTTTTGTATCATTTGTGCTATCTCCTGCTCTTTAATTGAATCTAATCAATCTTATATTATTCTTTTTTGTATCATATAGCAACTGATGAATTGATTTCTCATTGTCTCCTGCTTTGTGAGAAATCTGTCTTTTCAGGAGAAAATAAAGTGCTCTAAAGGATATAACTTCATGTACGTTTAAGTGTGTAAGATAGATAACCATATTACTAAGTTTTTGTTGGATCATTGAACAGAACTGTTTGCAGTCTCATTGTTTGAATGTCCACTTTGTATACTTTAATTTTGTAACTGGAACAACTATTTCTAAGATGACAATATGTAATTTATCAACTAGTGATTTCTTACTCTTTTTTTTGGAAATTCTGTATTATTTCTATCCTTTTTTCTGTTTTGCTCTTTTTCTCTTTAAATAAAATTTTTAAAATGTTAAAAAAAGAAATCTTTATTTTCATGTTTGCTTTTGTATCTGAGATTCTACCTTCATATTGGCTCATTTTGCTATGTATAATTTCAATGGAAATTATATTCTCTTGGACAGCTGTTTGGATCTGTTTCATGGATTCCATTTCCTTTGTATTTTGAACATTCCCATTTTCCATCATTTTTCTATGCTCCTTTAAAAAATATGTTTTCTCTACATTTGTTGAGCAAATTCTTTATTATGGTTTTCATCTGTTTTTAATCTGTGAAATTATTTCTGTTATTTTCTCTATAGCCTCATATATATATATATATATATATATATATATATATATATTTTATTTCTAGCAGTGGAAATTTTTATTGTCCTTGGTACTTAGCAATTTCTGTAAGTTACATTTTCTGTCGTAGAAGGTGGTTTGGGAACTAAAAAGAAGAAAAAGATTGTGAACTCTAAATATTCCTTTGGTGGGTGTGGAATGTGCTGTGGTTTTGAAAACTGTCCCCAAATCTCCATATGTCAAAGTGTTGGTTATTAGGAGGATGTCATTGAAAGATGCTGTGGATCATCAAGAAGTAGAATCTAGAGGGAGGTCTTTAGTACATAAAATTTTTGTATGCTGCATGACATTGAGTTTTGCTTTGTGATCCAATCAGCTAACCTTTATTTTGATTAGAAAGTTGATACCATTCACATGGAGAGTTTTGGCTTAAAGTAGTTAACTTATTCCTGTCATTACATTATTTATCTGTTCCTACCCTACCTTCTGTTTAACTGTGCACCATGCCTGATGTACACATTACATTGGAATTCTAACATAATTGTCACTTTCTACAGTTCTTGGGAATTTTTTGGAGTGCTGATTTGGTGATCATAATGTTTTTATTTTTGTCTTGGAAAGATATTTATCCTTCATGAGTTTTGGAACATAGTTTTGCAGGATATGTCAGCCTGGTTTGGAAGTTGTCTTCCTTTAGGGCTTAAAACTCCTCAGTCCAATCTATCTAGGTCTTTCAGTTTTGAGTGGACAAGTATGTTGTAGTTCAAATGGATTTACTTTTCCCAGTGACTTGATGTCTTTCTCTAATATCTTTTAAGATTCTGTCCTTGTATTGAACTTCTTGGATTTTGCTTATGATGCAAATGTTTGTGGCTATTTGGAGTTCTATATGCTTCATGTACATGTATGTTAAATTATTTTTCCATTATTGGAAAGTTTTCTGCTATGATTTTTGTAAACAGGTTTATTATATATTTACACTGTCTTCTGATTTTTCATTAATTCCAATCATTCTTAGGTTAGTCTCGTTTGCATCATCTACCAACTGTTGGATCCATTTTCTATGTTCATTTGTTTTCATGTATCTCTCAGTATTTTGTCATTTGCATCATCCCTATCTTCTATTTCTGATATGTTTTCCTTACATTGATCACTTCTGCTGTGTAGGTTCAACAGAATTTTTGGACACACAGATATTTCTTTCTTTTGTACTTTTGGAAGTATACAATAAAAATAGAAAATATATAATCTAGTGATATATGTCAGTGTTCTCCCTCCCCTCGCCAATTATTTTATACCTTTCCTTTTTTATTGTATGCATGTTTGCACTGCAAAATAATTAAATTCATTGTGTGAAGTTAATACATGTACATAACATCCCAATTTCCTTTTCCATCTGTGGCCTTTGCCTCCTTTTCTTTCCTCTACCTCTTTCTTTTGAGAAAGATTGGGCTCCCTACTTCCCATTATCTATCTTTTCTTTTCCTCTTTATGTTTATGTTGGTTTTCTCACTTAGAAAATGTGATTTTTAAGTTTGTGTGACTGATTTATTTCACTTAAAATTATGGCCCCAATACATGTCTATTTTCCTACAAATGACTCAAGTGTACCTTTCTTTATGTCAGAACACTACTTCATCATGTAAAAGTATTATATTCACATTTATCTGTTGATGGACATATAGGATGCTTTTAAGATTTAGCTATTAAAAATTTTGCTGCTCAATTTATAATAGTGAAACCTTGGACAAAGCACAAATGCCCCTCAACTGATGAATGGATAAAAAATATGTGGTACTTTTATACAATGCAGTACTACTCAGCTATAAAGAAAGATAAACTCAAGATTTATATAGGAACATGAATGCAACTTGAGACCAGAGTCATAAATGAAATAAATTAGACTCACATGTTTAAACATCATATTGTCTCCCTAATGTAAGAAACTGAAAAAATGAGTAAGATCCAAAATGTACAATAGATATTGTGAAAGAGTAAGAAATTGTTCAAAAAGAAGGAACAACTTGGGTGGGGAAAAAATGAGAAAATAAAATATATATCTATAGATAGATATATGATAGCTAATATAATTACACTACTAATTTCTATTAGTTCATTGAAAAGAACAGTTTGTGCTTATAATGCTTTATCAATTTATTATGCTTCTATCTTGTAATTTGAGCAACTACTTTGAAGATAACAATACAGAGTAAACTATCATTGCTAATCCATATTAGCTTGTTTTGAAATTCTGTATCATTGTTTTTATAGTTTTTTCTCTTTGAAAAATTAAAAAATATGTACAAAATAAAAAAGAAGTGTGCTGCTATAAACTTGGGCACAAATGTATCACTGTAACCTGAAGCTTTTTTTTTAACTCTTTAGGGAAAATACCTAGAAATAGAAGAGCTGGGTCAAATAGAATTTCTACTTTCATGCTTTTGAGGAATCTCCACATTGGCTTCCATATTGATTTTACTAGTTTAAATTCACACCAACAGTGTAGAAATGGTCCTTTTGCCCAGCAGCCTCTCCAAGAGTTATTATTTGATTTCTTGATGATGACCATTTGTTCTGTAATAATGTGGAATTACAGAGTTATTTTAATTTCCATTTCTCTAATGACAAGTGATAGTGAGTATTACTTAAGGTATTTCTTAGTCATTTGTATTTCTTCTAGAAGTATCTATTCATTTTTGCTTTTCTAATATTTGTGTGGGTTTTATATTTTGGAGACATAATTCTTTTTGAGTTGTTTTTTTCAAGATATGAGTTTCCCGTCTGAGGAATTACAGGCAATATATTTTCCTATTGTGTAAGCTGTCTTTCCAGTCTTGGTGATTTATTTTGCTATTTAGAAATTCGTTAATTTGATGGGGTTGCGGTTGTCAATTCTTAGAACTACTTTCTGTGTAACTAAGTTTCTGTTCAGTACGTCGTTTTTTATGACAATAACTTCAAGAATTTTACATATTTTGTCTTACAACAGGCTAAATATTTGATTGAATATATGGTCTTTTGAACTATTTTGATTTTAAGTTAGTGTATGGTAAGAGATAGATTCAATTTTCTGCATGTGAATAGCTAGTCTTCCAAACACTGTTTATTAAAGAGATTATCTTTCTTCAGTATGTGTTTTGGGTACAATAGTCAAATAGATGAATGTATTTATGGTTGCTTCTGCATCTTCTGTTCTGGTCCACTGATCTTCTTGTCTCTTTGCTAGTATCATGATGCTTTTTATTGCAATAACTGTTTTTCTTTAAAAAGAAAAAAACAATATAAATAAAACCACAGAATTTCAAAAAACAAGATAATAGGAAAATCACAATGGTTAGTTTATTGTGTATTGTTATCTTAAAGGTAGTTGTTCAGGTTATAGGATATACACATGCATAATTGACCAAACATTATAAGCACAAATAACTTCTTCAATGAATTAAGAGAAATCAGTTTATAATTTCATTATAACTTTCATTTTCCCTTCCTTTTTGTCTCCTTTCCTCCATCAAAGTTGTTCTTTACTTTTGGCTATTTCTTTCCCTTTCATAATATCTGTTATGGATTTTTTGTTTTATTTACTTTCTCACTTTCTTATACTAGGGAATTAGTACAATGTTTAAATATGTGGGTCTCATTTATTTCACTTACGAGCACGGACTCTAGTATCCATTTACCTATAAAGATTTTAAGTTTATCTTTTATACCTGAGTAGTACTCCATTGTATAAAAACATCACATCCTTTTATTCTATTCTTTTTTTGACCTCGTGCTTGCCAGGCAGGCACTTAAGCCACTGAGCTAAATCCCCAGCCCCTATTCTATTCTTTAGTTGATGGGCATGTAGGGTGTTTCCATGATATAGCTATTACAAATTATGCTGCTGTAAACGTGGGTGTACATGTATCACCATGATATGATGTTTTTAATTCTTCTGGGAAAATGCCCAGAAGTGGGACATCTAGCTCAAATGTGTCCACCAATCCTAGTTTTTTGTTTTTTTTTTTTTGAGGAATCTCCACACTGATTTCCAGAATCATTCCACCAGTCTACAGTCCTACCAACAGCAGAGAAGAGTTTCTTTTTCCTCATAGCCCTTGAGCATTTGTTATTGGTTGATTTCCTGATAATAACTACTGTTTCTATGGTGAGGTGGAATCTCAGTGTTGTTTTAATGTGCTGCTCTCAAATAACCAGTGACAGTGGACATTTTTTCATATATTTATTTGCTGTTTGTATTTCTTTATCTGAGAAATGTGTATTCACAATTGATGTCCAATTTTGGATTAGGTCTTTTACTTTGAAGGGTCTGAGTTTTTTCAATTCTTTATATGCTCTATCTAAAAGTTCTTGTCTGAGAGATAGTTGTCTAAAATATTTTCCACTCATGAGTTTTCTTTTAACTCTGTTGGTGATTTTGTTTGAGGTGCAAAAATTTTGTAATAAGATGAGATCCCAGCTAATGATTCTGTGAAGTACTTTCTGTGCAGTTTGGTTTTTGTTCACAAACTCTTTGCCTACCCCTATGTCTTCAAGACTTTTATCTACTTTCTCTTCCAGTAGATTTAGTGTTTTTGTTTTAAGATTTAGATCTTTGATACATTTTGACTTTAGTGCATGGTGATAGACATGTGTTTAGTTTTAGTCTTTGGCTTGTGGAAAGTCACTTTTTTCCATGCCATTTATTAAGGAGGCTGCCTTTCTTCCAGTGAACATGTTTGGCCCTGCTGTCAAAGATAAGGTGACTGAATGTGTTTGTAGTTGTGTTTGCTTCTTCTAATCTGTTCCATTGGTGCTCAGGTATGATTTTTGGCAGCACCATGCTGATTTTATTACAGAAGCATTGTAGCATAATTTCAAGTCAGGGACTGTGATGCCTCTTTGCCTTGGCTTTGTTCCCCAAGATTGCCTTTCATACTCTAGGTGCCTTCTATTTTCAAATGAATTTTAGGACTGCTTTCTATGGATCTATGAGGTATGCTAAAGGTATTTGACTTGAGATTGCATTAAATCTGTATAAAAATTTGGGATTATTTCCATTTTCACTATGTTGGTTCTTCCTATTCATGAGCAAATGATATTTTTCCATTTTCTGATATCATCTTCTATCTCTTTTTTTAGAGTGCTGTAATTATTGATGTATATATCTTTTATTTCTTTTGTTAGATTGATTCCTATGTATTTCATTTTGGGGGATGCTATTGTGAAGCTAATGGCTTCCCTCATTTCTCTCCCAGTGAGTTCATTGTTTATGTATAGGAATGCTATTGATGTTTGAGTCTTGAATTTGTAACCAGGTATGCTACTGATTTTATTTATTAATTCTAGAAATCTTTTATTAAAATTGTTAGGGTCTTCTATATAAAGTATCATGTCATCTGCAAATAGCGATATTTTAACTTCTTCCTTTCCTATTCTATTCCTTTTATTTTTCTCTCTCATATAATTGCTTGGACTAATGTTTCCAGAACTATATTGAATAAGAGTGGTGATAATGAACATGCTTGTCTTGTTCCTGGTTTTAGATTACAAAAACCTTTCAATTTTTGTCCATTTCATATAATGTTGGCTGTTGGTTTGTCAAAGATGGCTTTTATCAGATTAAGGTAATGACCATCAATTCTAATTTTCTGTAGTGTGTGTATCATGAATATATGTAGTATTTTGTAAAACCTGTTTCTCAGTATATTGAGATGATCATGTGATTTTTGTCTTTGGCTCTGTTGATATGGTGTATTACATTTATTGGTTTGTGTATGGTAAACCATCCTTGCATTCCAAAGACGAATCTTACTTTGTCATGATGTATAATCTTCTTGATGATTTAATGCCTTCTGTTTGCTAGCATTTTATTGAGGAGTTTTGCATCTATATTCATTAGGGTAATTGTACTGTGGATCTCTCTTTTGGTTTGGTCTTTCTCTTGTTTTGGTATCAGGTTAACACTTGCCTCCAGGAATGAGTTAGGGAGAATTGATTCCCTTTCAATTTCATTAAAGTGTTTAAGGAGTATTGGTATGGAATATTCTCTAAATTTCATGTAGAATTCAGCTGTGAATTTGTTAGAACTTGGGCTTTTCTTTGTTAGTAACTTTTTAATTATGTTTTCAATTTCTTTAACTGATATTAGGTTAATCAACATTTTTATATCTTCTTGATTCAGCTTTGGTAATTCATACATTTCTAGGAATCCGTCAATTTCTTCTATGTTTTCTAACTTATGTGAGTAAAGATTGTCAATGTAGATATTGATGATCTTTTGGATTTCCTCACAATTTGTAGTGATTTCACCCTTTTCATTCTTTATTACATGAATTTGAATTTTTTCTTTCCTTTTTGATAAAGTTAACTAAGGGTTTATCAATCCTGTTTATCATTTCAAAGAACCAACTCTTAAATTCATTAATTCTTTCTATTGTATCCTTAGTTTGAATTGGATTGATTTCTACTCTGATATTTATAAATTACTTCCTTGTATGGTCTTTGGGTTCTTTTTCTGGAAGCTTCAGTTACAGCATTATATTGTTTATTTGTACTCATTCTGTTTTTGTGCTGTGGGAATGCCCCACTATAAATTTCCCTCTTAGGTCTGCCTTCATTGTGTCCCACAGGTCTAAGTTGTATTTGCATTTTAGTTTGTAGATAATATTTTATTTCTTCCTTAATTTCATATGTGACACATTCATTGTTTAGAAAGCTATTATTTAATTTTGTTAGATTTATGGATTTTTTGAGTTTCTTTTGTCATTCATTTTCAATTTTATTGCACTATGATCTGATAATATGCATGGAGTAATTTCAATTCCTTTGCATTTACTTAAGTATGTTCTATATGTTAATATATTGTCAATTATAGAGAGTGTCCCATGTACGTTTATTTGTTCACAGATTTGGTTCAGCTCTGTTATTTCTTTGCTGAGTTTTTGTTTTGTATGTTTTTGTCTCCTGGGTTTTCTGGAGGTCTGAGATTTCATTTTTCTTATTTGTCTTGTCATTTTTTATTTTTAAAAATTTCATTTTTTTCTGTCTCTTTGTGACAATGTGGTATTAAGGTCACCAATTATAGTTGTGTTATTGCTTGTACTCCCATATTTGGTGTATATATATTCATGATTCTTATTTCTTCCTCTTGAATTTTTCCCCTAACAAGTATGTGATGACCTTCTTTATCTCTTTTGATTAGTATTGGTTCAAAGATCACATTATTTGCAAACAGAATAGCTACTCCTGTTACTTTCTGGGTTCCTGTCACATAGAATATTGTTTTCTGTCCTTTGAATGTTAGTCTATGAATTTATTTTTTATTTAACTGTGTTTCTTGTATACAGGATATTGTTGGATTTTGTTTCTTGATCTATTCTGCCAGTTTCTTTTTATTGTTGAATTGAGGCCATTTACATTGATTGTAATAACTGATATGTATTGACTTGTCTTTGTCATGTTATTTTCCTGCTGTTGATTCCTTGCTTTTCTCCTCTGTTTAGTTACTTGTCCTGCTTGGTGGTTTCTTTCTTGTGTTGTTCTTGGAATTGTGTCATTCTTGTTTCTGTCTAGAATATATTTCAGTACCCTTTGTAGTGATGCTTTGGTGGTCATAAATTTCTTCAGTTCTTTATTGTAGAAGTATCTTATTTCTCCATTAATTTCAAATGATAGTTTTGCAGGGTACATTAGTCTGGGATGGAAATTGTATTCTTTCTTGATTTCAAATACTTATCTCCAAGCTCTTCTTGACTTGAATGTTTGTATTGAGAAGTCTGCCATATTTCTGATTGCTTTTCTTTTGCATTATATTGTAGTTATTGAATTTTTGTTTATTGATCTGCTGTTTTCTAGCAATCTTTCCTTTTATGATTGATAGCAGCAATCTTGTTTTCAAGGTCTAAAAGTCTATCTTCAGTTTTGTTCAAGTGGCTTTGCCAGTTTTCAATGGAATTTTTGATTTCCTGGATATCTTTTTGAATCTTTTTTATGCATTCAAGTTGTTTGCTGTGTTGACCACTCATGATTTACATCCTCTTATTATCATCAACTCATTTCGTATCTATCTCTGAACTGGATTTGCTGAGCATTTCCTTTGAAAATGTTCACATTTCTTATTTTACCTGAGATATTATTTCTCATCTGATTTCTTCTATAGCCTCATAGATTTGGTTAATTTACTTTGATTGCTTTCATTTCTGAAATTTCAAATTTGTTTCTTTCATTTTCTTCTATGTTTATGTCTCCTGGGTTTTCTGGAGGTCTGAGATTTCATTTTGCTTATTTGTCTTGTCATTTTTTATTTTTAAAAATTTTGTTTTTTTCTGTGATGATCCTTGTGAGTTTATGTGGTAGGTAGTTATATATCTAGTATTGTGACTTCTCTAGGAAATGTCTACTCTTCAGGGATCTCTTATGTTGAGTTCTGGATACATTCTGAGCTGATTGCTGGTCCTGTGAAGGCCTTGGTCACCTTTTGGTCTCCAGTCCTTTCCAAGTGTTTCACTTCAATCCTGACATTAATGATGGCAGTGGTTACCTCCTCTGGCACCCTTTGCCTGGGTGTCCACAATGCCATGATAGCAATGGAAGTGGCCACCGCCTCTGGTGCCTTTCACCTGGGTTTCCATGATGGCAGGATGACAGGGTAGTGCTGAGAGTCTATCACAGTAGCTTTATAATTTGATTTTAGATATGGGACTGTGATGACTCCTGCTTTGTTCTTGTGAGCAGAGAGATCTGTTTGTGCTTTTCTGGGTCTCTTCTAGTTCCATATTAATCTGGGGATTGTTTTATTCAGATCTGTGTAGAATTCTGTTGGAATTTTGATTGAGATTGTGTTATATATGTATGTCAGTTGTGGAAGTGTGGCCATTTTCATTGTATTTCTTCTGTCTATCCAGGAACAGGTGATATCCTTCCATTTTGTGATAGTCTCTTTTAACTCCTTTTTTAGAGTAAAGTAAATTTGGTTGTAGAGGTCTTTCACTTGCTTAGTTAGGTTAATAAATAAGTATGATTAGTATTTTCCCTAATTTTTTCTCAGGGGGATCATTATTAGTATGTAAACATGCTATTCTTGTATTGATATTGTGCCCTGCTACACTACTGAGTTTATTAATTGTAAGTGTCTTTTGGGAGATTCTTTTTGAATCTCCTATGTAGAGGATTATGCCATCTGTATGTAATGATAATTTTATGTCTTGTTTTCCTAAACATATCTTATTTATTTATTGCCTAATTAATTTTGCTAATATTTTCAATGCTATTTTAAACAAGAATGGTGCCAGAGGACATTCTTTTTTCCTACTGGTTTTAGAAGGAAAACTTTCACTTTTTCCCATTTAATATAATGTTGGCAGTAGGTTTGTCATAAATGATTTTTATCAGATTGAAATAAAGATTTTCTATAGTTATTTTCTTTAATGTTTTTATCATGAAAGGATGTTAAATTTTGTCAAAGGTTTTTCTGCATCTCTAGAGATGATTATGTCATTTTTGTGATTCCTTCTGTTTCTGTGATATACTACATTTATCAATTTGCATGTATTTAACCATCAGCCACACAAGCCCTTTAGAGTTCCAATCTTGCCACAGATTTTCTTAAGTGTTGCACATGGAACTACAGGACTTAAAAATTTCCCTGCTGGATTTTGTACTTGCTTTGGTTCCATTCCTTTGTATATACCAATTTGTACTTTTTGTATTGGTAATGTCTATCTTGTGTCATTGAATGTTGGAAGTATTTAACCTTCTTTTCTTTTGTACAGAAGCTTGCAGCTAAGAGTTGGCCTTAAATCTCAGAGGAGACTTTGAACTTGGACATTTTAGCAATGCGGAAAATGTTAGGACACTTGGAGCAACACTACGACACTTCAGCAACACTTGGAGCTAGACTAAATGCCTTTTGCAAAAAGTGATGTACATGAGTCTTTGGGGAGACAGGTGTAGAATATTATGGTTTGTAACTAGATGTACCCCCAAAGCCTTATGGAGTCATAGGTGGGATATTTCAGAGGTGGCTGGATCTAGTGAGTGTAATCCTTGGATTGACTTTTAGTGCAATGCTAGGATCAAGGGCACTAGGATTAAGGATGTGGGCATTACCTGCCCCAAGTAGCCTGGATAAGATACAAGGAATAGAAAGAGCTGTAGTCATGCTTTGTTGTTTTTCTACCTTCTGCCTACCACAAACTGTTTCTCCTTTCCAGTGTCTGTCTCCTGTGCCACCCTGCCTTACAGCCAGCTGATTATGGACAGAAACATCTTTGAACTGTGAGCTAAATAAACCTTTAATTCCTTAACTTGTGGTTGTTGGGTATTCTGTTTCACCAATGAGAATATTAGCTAAGCCACCATCCTTGCATCCCTGAGATGAAGCTCACTTGGTTATAATGTAGGGTCTTTTGAATGATCACGTGCATGTTGTCTACCACTATCATTTTAAAGGATATTTTCATGTATATTCATTAAAGAGATTGGTCTACAAACTGGTTTTTCATAGGATTCTTGTCTGGTCTTGAAATCAGGGTAATCACTTCCAGGAGTGATTTTTGGAGTATTCTTTCCTTTCAATTTCATCAAAAAGCCTAAGAAGTATTTGTGTTAGAGCTTCTCTGATGTTTTTGTAGAATTCAGCAGTGATCTTGTCCACATCTGGCTTTATTTAGTTGGTAGTTTATTTACTGCTGTTTCAATTTCATTGCCTGTGATTGGATTATTCATGATTTTTAAATCTTGCTTGTTCAAGTTTTGTAAATTGTATATATACAGGTATCTATACATTTTTTTCTGAATTATCCGATTTGTTGCTGTATAGGTTTGTGAACATATTATTAGTAATGGTTTATTTTTTGGCAGTGTCCATCATGATTTCACATTTTTATTTTCTAATTTAAATTGATTTATGTCTTTTTTCCCCCTCTATTTTCTAGATTGGCTAAAAGTTTTTCTATTTCCTTTATTTTTTTCAAAGAATGAGTCCTTACATTCATCAAGTTTATTATTTTTTCTTTGCTCTCCATTTCACTGATTTCTGTTCTTTATAATTTTCTTCTCTGTACTAGCTTTGGGTATGGATATTTCTTATTTGTCTGGGACCCTGAAATGCATCATTAAGTTATTTTTTAAAATCACTTTATTTTCGTGATGTGGAAATTCACAGTTATAAACTTGCCTCCTATCACTGCTCTAATTATGCCCCATAACTTCTGATGTGTGGTAGTGGCTTTATCATTTAGTTCTAAATTTGTCCTATTAATTCTTTCATTTATTGTGAAAACCATTGCTTAGGAACATGTGTATCATTTAGCTTTCATACATTCTGTTTTTGCATACTTTTTGTACTTTCTATTGTTGATTTGTAACTTCATTGCAGTGTGGTCTAATGATATGCATGGTATAATTTCAGTTTCTTTACTTTTACTTAAAGCTGATTATTGGCTAGTATGTGGTTGATTTTAGATACAGTTTCACCCTAGGTTGAACAGACTTGTGTTTTACACATACTTGTGTATATCTATTCAGTCCAGTTGTTCAAAGATTTTCTACAGCTCTGATATTTCTTTGTTATTTTTTGTCTAGTGCTATTTATGATCTGTCTACTTGTTAAAGTAGGGATATTGATGTCCCCTACTGTAACTGTGTTTTTGTATTTGTTGATTTTTTAGTTCCAATAGTACTTATTTTATGAGGTTGTGTTCTTCATTGTTTGGTACATTTATGTTAGTAATTGTAGCCATTTTATGTTGGAGTTTTCCTTTAACCAACATATAGTGAGTTCCTTTGTCTATTTTGATAAATTAAGACTTGAAGTCCACTTTGTCTCAACATAAGATAGTTATATCTTTCTTTTTCAGAAAATGGAAATTGCAGGGAAAATTGTTCTCTATCCTTTTATTCTTAGTGTATGAGTTTGTTTTAATGTAGAATGTGTTTCTTTTGTACAGCACATCATTGAATTTTGTCAATGCATCCTGACATTCTGTGTCTTTTGCCTGGGGAATTGAGACCATTCATATTGAGAGTTATTACTGATAGGTCCAGACTTATACCTGTCATTGCCTTATCTTCCTGTTGATAATTCTCTATCTTTCCTTTCTAGTTAACTTCTCTCCTTACGTGATGTATTTACTCTATTAGACCTTTTGTCATTGTTAGCTTCATTATCTTCTTCAAAGTTACCCTGAAGAGATTTTAGAGTGCTGGTTTGGTAGTCATGAATTTCTTTAGATGTTATCATGAAAGTATCTTATCTCTCGATCAACTTTGAAAGGTAGTTTTGTGGGGTTTGTCAGCTTGGGTTGGATTGTCTTCATTTAGGGCTTGAAACACTTTGTGCCAATTTCTGGTGCCCTGTGTTGCTAAATCCACTGTAGTTCTAATGGGCTTTCCTTTATAAGTGATTTGTTGTTCATCTCTAACCATTTTGAAGATTCTGTTCTTGTGTTGAATTTCCAAGATATTTACTATGATGTGGAGACATTCTTTTCTAATGGTGATTATTCGAGGTTCTGTATACCTTACTTATCTGTACATTAAATTCTTTCACCTTATTTGGAAAATTTCTTGTTATTATTTCAGTAAATAGATTTTTTAAATGAAATATGCACTATTTTTATTAAGTCCAGTTAATCTTAATCTTTTTGTATCACGTAGGAGCTATTGGATTTGTTTTTAATTTTCTCTTGTTTTTAAGGTGCCACTCATTAATTGTTCACCAACAACAGCTCTGTCATATAGTTCTGAGAACATGCCCTCACATTGGTCACTTCCACTGCCCATACTTTCATCAATCTCCTGAGTTTCTATTTGGAGGCCTTTTACAGATTCCATTCTTTTCTATGATGGTTATTTATATTTTCCCACATTTTGTTTAGCTGTTTTGTCTTTTTCTTTGTGTCTTCTTTAGACTTGCCGATGATTTTTTTAAGTGATCCAATTTTTTTTTACTTATAACTTCTGTGAATTTTTCCTTTATCTTGATACCATTTAGAACTATTTAGGTGTGAGATTTTTGGTTTTCTCTGTTCAGTGGCTCGTGGATCAACTTTAGGGAAATGGATATCATTGGAAGCCCTTCATTGTGTTGTCTTCTCATGTTTCTATTTTTTGTTTGGTTTGTGTTAGGGCTTGTGGATTAATCATAGTGAAAAGTTTAGTTTATAGAATGGAAACCTATTTATTTAATGTCTACATTTCAGTAGACCTTATGCTGAGCATGGATGATCATTTACTTTTACCTTTCTCACAGGATCCAACCTGTTTACTTGCAATGAGACCTTGCATTGTATTTGGCGCAGTATGCCATTCTCCTGGAGTGGGAGTAAAATACACAGTATTTTAAATGATCTTACAGGATTCTACATATTGAAATCTTTTTTTAAATTTTATTTTAAAGGTGATAAAATTAAACACAACAAAATAGAACAAAATGGGACATAAGAAAGCATAAATTTCAAAGCTAGACAACCAGAGATCTTCACTATCTGTCATATTGTCTCTTGTTTTCTTCCAAATGGTTGTCCATATCTTTGCATATGGAGAGTTAATAATAAACAATATAGTCAATCTTTCTACAAAATGTCCAGTTCACTGTCTCCCACTTGCTAAGTGTGGGGGGGGTCACGGGAAGGGGGATGGGACGACATGGGATGTTTGATTCTGTGCTGGCAGGCTCACAGCCATCCCCCAGAAAGTGGAGGAGCTCCTTGTTCTCCCGGCACCCTGAGTTGCTGCGTGGTCCATATTGAAATCTTAAGAAAACAGTTACTAGCACCGGCTAGAAATAATGAATGAGAAAAGAAGTTAACATCAAAAAAAAGGAGATAAAAGAAAGATAAGAAGTAAACGAAAAAAGATTGGAAGGAGAAAATTTAAAAAGTAGAGAAAAAACTGAAGAGACAGAAAAAAGAGGAAGAAAAATACTCAACTCCCTCAAAATACTCAACTCCCTGATGATGAGAAAAAGCAATATATTTTTAAAAATCAAGAAAGACTGAATCTAAAAAGTATTTCTGTGTAATTTAATGAGTGATTTCTTTCCATGATCTCCAGTCTTGGGATGTAGCCACTTATTATTTTGTATGCCAATCTTTATGGCCTGTGAATCTTGAGATGCCCTCATTACACTAGAGGTCACTCTGTTTTTTCTCCCCCAGACTATGGTTACTGTCTAAGCTAAGACATGTCCTTGATCCCATTGCCAGATGGGGACCGTGACCAACCTTCTGTTCTCTGCTAGATATTAAGATACAACACAGGGATTTGAGTGGGCTCTTGAACTGAATGCTGACATTTGTGAGTTCTGGTTGCTCCCTTCTCTCTCTGGGTGTTGCCCTTGTCCAGGATGGAATTTGTGGGCTAATCTTGTTTCTGCTGCCCTGTGTCCTGCTCCCCTGGGAGAGGGGCACCACTGCACTGGCTCAGGTGGGCACTTACACATGAGTGTGGGGCACCAGGCCTCCAAATTAATTTCAATAGAATGTTTTTGATCTCCTGGATTTTTATTAAGTACCAATTCTAAATTGCTCATTCAGGTTGTGTATTATTTTGTTTGTTATTTCTTATTAGTGTGCTTTTGAGTTCACTGATTATTTTATTAAACTCATTAACTGATTGGTAATACTATCTTTAAAATTCTTGACTACCTTATTGATCTATTTCTTTTTTCTGTTGGACTCATCTGATATCAATTTCTATAATTCAGCTACCCGGTTTTTTATTTCCTCTCTGTCAGTTCCTTACAGATCAACTTTGTGGAACTTGGGGGTTTTTGTTTGCTGTTTTTTTATTCTGTTGTTTTGCTTTTGTGATTTAGTTTTTGCTGTTCTGGAAGTTAAAGGTCAATTAAAAGGGAAAGATTTTGTTGCTACTCTGGAGATTTGTTTAGTTTATGTCTGCTTTCCAATCATGTGCTCTGGGCATGGCTAATGATAGGTTTTGCCTCCATTCCAATAACTTTACCTCTATTATTTTGGGAATGGGAGGGTGCATGTAATTAACACAGTACTCATTTCTCCAGGAACAAATTGCAGTAGTATCATTAACACAAAGGCAAACCAGATATTGGCACATAGTGAAACCTACTTAATAGCAACAACTATGCCACTATGGGCAATAGCAAAGAAATTGGCAGCAATAATAGCATCAAAGACCAACCTGATAGTGATACTATAGACTCAATGAAAGCCACCACCATATCACCCTTAAAAATAGAAAAGAGATCTACAATATTTTTTATTTTACTTTAAAGAGATTAAAACAAAACAGAACAAAGCAGATCAGAACAAAGCACTGCAAGTGACACAGGAATTCAAAGCAAGGCAACAGGCGATCAACAGTGACTACCATAATGTCTCTTGGTTTCTTTGAAATAGTTGGCTATATCTTTACATACAGTGAATTCAAACAAAAAGTATAAAACTGATCAAAACAGAAGAATAAAAGCATTACAGTCCTTCAAAACCAACACAATAGGAACCAAAAACAATAGGAAAATCAAGAATAGCTACCATAATGTCTCTTGTTCTCTTCCAAATAGCTGTCCATAACTTCATATATGTTGAAATTAAATAATACAAGACAAACTAGAGCCAATCTAAACAAAGAATAAAAGCACTCCTGGACTTTTCAACATGATAATAGGAAATCAGCAATGGCTACCATAATGTCTCTTTTTCTTCAAAGTAGCTGTTCATATCATCATGCATAATAGAATCAATTGTCATAAACTCCTTAGGAGAAGTTCTAGGAATGTATAAGCCTCTACATGTACATCTACCTTTTCTGTATTAGAGGGAAAAACAAAACAAATTACTAGACAAACAAGAAAGAAAAAACAAATGACAATAACCAAGTGCTCAAAAGATCTACAATAATATTACAAACACAAAAGCAAACTAAATATTAAAATTTAGTAAATATGTATTTAATATAATTGTTTCATCATTAACAATAGAAAATAATTCAGCAGTGATGAAATAGAGAAAGCTAGTTATCTAAACATTGATAAATTTTAAGAGTAGTATTCATAAAAATAGTATGTATAAGGAAGGAAAAAATGAAAGAAGTATAATTTGAACAATAAAAAATAAAATGAGAAAAAGAGAAAAATGAGATAAAAGTTCCAATTAAAGAGTAAAAGATAATAATGACTTTATATTAAAGTAAAAGAAAATACCAAACATGAAAAAGAAGAAAAAATAAAGAGCAAAGAGGAAAAGAAAGAAAAAATGAAAAAGACAGAAACTCAAATAACCCCAAACTAAGAAAAAAATTAGTCCAAAAAATTTGTATGTTTGAATGACTTTCTTTCCAAGTCTTATACAATTAGAATCCAGTACACATGAGACAGGGATAATTAGTCACTGCTATTTCCTGTTTTGTTTCCATACTCACATATTTTTGTATCCAGATATTGAGTCTTGCTCTGCCTCTCTGGCTGAGTGTGATCAATCAGTGGTTTGTTGTGTTCTAGGGCTGTATTCACTCCAGCTCCCCCAAGTTTTAGTATTCCTCTGTGTGCTTCAAATCACCACATTCTCTGCCAAGGTCTATGCCCTATGGGCTTGTGAAGTGTCCTATCACCTGCTCCAGTGGACCATCTGTCAGTCCACCCCAGTTTGTGGCAACCACTCAAGCTGAGGTATATCCCTGGTCTTGTTGGTATATGGGAAACCAAACATACTAAAGAGATCTGTAGACAGTTGAATGGGGACATGGGTTAATTAGTGTGATAAATCTGCCCCTTGTCTGCCTCCCCAAAGCAACCTGAGTTTATCAAATCCAAGAACAATTACAACCAATTGCTACGTTCTACAGCCCCCCTCCTGATCCCAGAAACAAGGCACAGGACACAATATACCTGCTCCACCTGTACATTCAGTCTGGCTGTGTTCTTTACCAGGTTATGACCATTTTATCTACATCTGGTTCTGAAATTGAGGAGGTGGTGGTCTAGAGGCCCCACTCTGGCATGCACCTATCCACTTCACCCACTTCTAGTCAATAAGAACCAGTGACCTCCCTGCCTCCAGCCCACCAGAAACATCTTCTGAGCATCTCCTCTGCCTAAATCCTGCCACTCAAGACTGTGGGTTAAGTCCTCCTGTGGAGCAGTTGAGGGTGCCTGACTCTGGTTGATTTTCCAAGTCCTAATTAGGCCTGTCTTCTGGCTTCAGCCGAGATACAATGGACCTACTTGGATGTTACTCTGTTGTGTGTTCATCTAAGTCTTTTAAATCCTGGTTGACCTTCTTGCTGTTGGACACTCTCAACCCTGTCCTACCATAGAAGGAACTGCCTCGGCCCCTCCTAAAGACACTCCCAAGGTGCCTCTTCAATAACCTCTCCCTCCAAAGTTATTTTAAGCCAAATGCTGCATCTCTTTATGTAGCACCGCTGGGCATCTAGGCAGTGGCTCTCTGTGGCCAAAATATAGTTCATTCAAATTTTAGATCCTCTCTGACCTTCACCATTTTTTTTAGAGTTCAAGCAAATGAGAAGATGTCGCCTTCACGCCCAGGAAGTCTCCCAGAAAGCAGCATCTCAGGCTGTCCGTTTGGGACCCGAAAGTCCCGG
>PVJX010034120.1:0-19176 GCA_004027295.1 Dolichotis patagonum
TTTTTTTTTCTCTTTAAATAAAATTTAAATAAAAAGAAATCTTTTGGGATAAACTGGACTTTAGCAAAATAAAAAAAACTGCTCTTCAAAACTGTTGAAGAAAATTCAACAAAGTGAGTTTAGTGATCATATTGGCATTATGGATTCATGAATGATCAGCATCCCTTCTGTGAATATAGAAAGGTGCTCCAACGGGCATCGCAGAACAGTTGGGTTTTCATGTAGTCTGAGCAAGTACAAAGAAACAGCAAAACAGTGGCTTGATTAACTTCGTTACTTTCCTTGTATGGGTAAGTTACTTTCCTTGCACAAGGAACTTCCTTATCATGTTGACTGGCCTTCTTAGGAGTGATTGCTACAAATCTATTTTTTGTAAAACTGGCTCCTTCCTAATTTCAGTTTGGTGGATTCTGTGGCACCTAGCAGGAGCGCTTTCATTCTAGTTTCATCTGGTCTGTTCATAAAAAGGAGGGAAAAGTAGGGGGGTCCAGGTAGGATGGTGGGATACACCTGCAGTTATAGCTACGTGGGAGGCAGGATCACTGAGCTGCACTGTAAAAACTGGTCTCAAACATACCCCTCTCAATTAAAAAAGGTAGAAGATATAGCTCAGTAGTACAGCACTTTCCTAGCATGTGCAAGGCTATAACTTTAGTCCCTAGTACCACAAAACAAAACGAGAATGCTGTGGTTAGTTGGATTTCCTTATAGTTCCACAAGAATTTCAGGATCAGCTTTTAAATTTTTGCCTGAAATTGTTAAGTTTATGTGTCAACTTGATTGTGTGAAGGGATTCCCAGATAGCTAGCAAAACATTTCTCGGTGTATCTGGAATAATGATTTGAGAAGAAATTAGCATCTGAATTGGTACATTGAATAAAGCAGGTGGTCCCCCAAACCATTAGGGGTCCAGTTAAAAAGATAAGGGTAGAGTTTCATAAGCTGGGAGATCTATCTAGTCTCTGCCCTTGGACATTAGAGTTCCTGGTACTCAGGCCTTTCCACTTATACCAGCTCTACCCCCATTCCCACCTCAGTTCTCAGGTCTTCAGACTTGGATTTCAATTACACTGTTGGCTTTTGTGATTTTCCAGTTTGCAAGCAGTAAGCTGTGGGATATTTTGATCTCCATAATCACATGAGCTAATTCGCTTAATCTTTTTAAAAACATCTCTATATACTCTATTAATTTTGCTTATTTGGAGGAACCTAATATATTGCTTAAAAGCCTTACCAGTTCTTTATCCCAAACCCTCATTGCCAACCCACACAGAAGGAAGCTAAGATGCCAAGAGGTAACTGCAGAAAATGACTCTCTAGTATGCCATAGATGACTGTTTTATGACGTCTAGCCCCAGAGAAACCAGGAATTTTCTCTGAGGTTTTTGCCTGTTCCCTTGCCCTCCCTCCTCCTTACCTTGCCCCTGCCCTGAACATCATCCTTCCCCAAACTCTAGGAGTCTACCTAGCAAGACTAAGTCTTTCCTGTGACATCATAAGAGCCAGTTGCCATGGGAGTCCTCCAACCCCACCCCTTAGGCAGGGGAGAACAGGGCCCTGTGGCACACAAGGCCTGGCCACTCCTCCCCCAGCACACTGGCCCTCCATGGAAGCCTTGGTCTGTGCATTTTCTGAGCTGCGCATAAGAGAAGGTGCGAGGCTGCAGAAATGAGTGGCAAAAGAAATGTCCTTTTTTCCCAACATGGGCCCAAAGCCACCGGAGTGTGGCCTCAGGGACATGCATAGTTGGAACAGGGGAATGTCACTGATCCAGGCCTCATGACTTTGGGCTGGTCATATCCTCTGGGACCCACTGTGCAACTTCTATACTTGGACCTGGATATTCTTTCTAGGGTCAGGGGTACCGCGGGGTGGCACAAGAGGCTTGAAGTGCTAAATGGGATCTCAGTGTTAAGGTTCTAGGTTTCTCAGGTATCCCTGTCAGTTGGAAGAGTGAGGAGGGTGGGAGTAGGGCAGAGGCAGGAAATCAAGCCCATCTTACAGATAAATAAGCCAAGGCTGGATAGGATGGCAGGAGAGCCCACTACAGAAGCTGGTCTCAGAGGCAGAAACCTGCTTTCTCCCTTCATGAACATTGGGGCTGGCTGGCTGCTACCTTCCTCCTTTCCCCTCTGCAGATGCAGTGAGCTGGGCTGGAGGACACCCTAGCCACCCTGACACACCACCCAACATCTACGAGGGGGGGCTGGGGACCCAGCAGGAGCAGTGCCCTGGTGTCCAGGGAAGCAAGCCCAAGAACTTCCGGCTACGCCATCTCCAGAGCCTTGCTCTCTACCTGCCAGGCCACATGCAGCCCACTGGCCAGGGTGAGAGCCACTTGCAGGATCGGCTCCTGGTCAGAGACTGCCTGCCACAGCCTAAGGACTCAGCCTGGCCCCTGGACCTGCCACAGGGGACTCTGGGTCCAGGTAACAGCACCTGCTCAGCTTTTCTGGAAGCCCAACTCCCCAGGGACAACCTGGGAAATACAGGTGAGCTCTGTTAAGGCACAACTGGGGAATGGAGGTAAAGACCTCAAGGGACCCAGCTGGTCCTTGTCCATTCCTCAAGTCTTTTCCAGGGACTAGGAATATGTCCATCCCCTTTCCCCCAAGATGTAGTGTCATGTTCAAGAAGCCAAGATCGGGGCCAGGGATTGAGCTTAGTGACATAAGCACCTGCCTGGCAAGCTTGAGGTTGTGACTTTGATCCCCAGTACCAGGAAAAAAAAAAAAAAAAGAGGCCAAGATCTTTATCATCTGTCCCTATCCCCTGTGCCCCGGTTAGGCTCAAACCACAGATGTGCCCAAGTCATGAAGTCCCCAGGCCCATCAGGTCTTGGTGGTGGTAGTGCACAGCCGGGTCAGGGTTGGAGTGTCCAATGGGCAGGATGTGTTGGGCAAAGAGGGGCTCTGGGCTTAAGACTTGTGTGTTCCTGCCCTAGCTCTGCTATGAAGAGGGGCCTTGGACAACCCTCTCCTTACTTAACCTGTTTCTCCATTTGAGGGGTTCAGGATAGATTAGGGTCCTGCCAGCTTGAACCATTTACCTCTCCCTCCCCCCCTCACTAGTTCTTTCAAAGAAATGTCACCCAATCCCCGTTTTGAAGCATGTCCAGTTCTGGGGACCCCAAGGTATTGCTGCCAGCTTCCCCTCCAGTCTCCTTTGGGTCTCTCTGAATGGCTTACCTTTCCTCTTTCCTCAGCTTCCAGCTCCAGCATGGACCCAGCAAAGGGTGCCCTCTCCCAGCCTGAGCCTCATGAGGGCTTGGGGCTCCGACCTAAGAGGTCCTGGGGGACCCTGGAGGAGGCCATGTGTCCCTTGTGCAAGAGAACCCGCTCTGGGGTCTTGGAGAGGTCATAGGAATCCCAGTGCCAGGGCTGGGGACAGTCAGGGAAGGATGGCTAAGGAGAAGGCAGCAGGTCCGCAGAGGAAGGACTCAGTCCCAGCAGTTATCCTCCCCACTGGGATGTCCCCTACCTTCCACAGCTGCCCAGCTCCAAATCTGGGCCAGCCTCAGAAAAGCACAGGGAGGGGGAAGTCCTAAGAGAGGGACCGAAGAAATGGAAGCATGACCCTGCCCTTGCAGCCTGCCCCAAATCCAGTCAGTCCCTTGTACCAGGGAGGTCAGGCCAAGTAAAGAATCAGGTTCCTGAGAGGCTGGGAAGCCTTCAGG
The DNA here is from genome assembly GCA_004027295.1 of Dolichotis patagonum. Classification (NCBI taxonomy): domain Eukaryota; kingdom Metazoa; phylum Chordata; class Mammalia; order Rodentia; family Caviidae; genus Dolichotis; species Dolichotis patagonum. The sequence goes on from PVJX010034120.1 coordinate 3,677, forward strand.
TCTAATCACATTAAAAGCCAAGGCCTGTACCTTCTTGTCTCTCTGTCTTCAGTCCAGTTCAGTTGGACAAGCAGCCCAAATCGACTCCAGGGGAATCTTGCCCTAAACCTAGGGTACATGACAGTCACAAGCTAGGTAAGAGGGCTTCCTGGAAGTGGAGCTGCTGAGACACAGCCTCTAGTGAGGGTTTGGTTCAACCTGAAGTTAGAGACAGTGACCTCAAGAGGAAGAATAGTGACAGTAGGGTTTTGGAAACTTGTGCCCCATGGCATCAAGAGATGGGGTACGAGCAGGAAGGACATAGTTGGTCAGTGCACTACCCAGAGTGTTTCAGAAGGTGAAAAACAAGCTGCTTCTGCCCTCTCCCACAAAGCTCACTCTCTTGGACCTTGAGGGAGATGAACCTGAGATTACTACCCAAGGCAAGACATTAGGGGTTGCTGAGGAGACACAGAGGGTCTGATTGCACCTGTCACCCATGGAGGCCTGGGTGGGGCTGCCGCCAGGGGCACCGGGCAGAAGTGATACATGTCAAAAGCCAGCAATGCAAGGTCAGAAATGTTCAGAAGCGAGGGGGCCCAATCCCCTCACTTCTAGACATAGTAGAGGCTCAGGAGCAGACCTCCCTAGAGTCCAGACCTTGGGACACTCAGCCTGTGGTAAGTCAGTGGCCACTTAGGTGACCCCTGGTAAACCACATCCCCATATGCAGTACCTCTGGTCTTTCTTTGCCAGTAAAATGTGGCAAAAGAGACATAGTGTCAATTTGGGTGGTAGAAAGGCCTGGAAGTTTCCAAAATTGCTATAGGGGAGGTCAATGGTCACATGAGGAGTCACGTTATCCCAAGTACTCTACTGTAGGAAACCAACCTAGCCCAGAAAGGACAGAGTCATGGCCCAGCTTACCATGGGCAGCTCTAGGTATAAGTCTTCTATCCCTTTCTGACTGTAGAATTGTAACAGCACAGCTACTGGTTAGGCTGCTGAGTTTGGGGGTATCCTGAAGCCATGGTCTAGGCTCCCTCCCCCAGAAAAGCCACTGCAGCTGCCACATGCTGGTCCCAGGGGAAACTGCCTTTTAGTTAGTTCCTTTCTAAAGCCTGCACAAACTTTCTCGGAAAGCACTACAAGTAGAGAAGCAGAAAAGCATCTGTCATGGCATGCTGGTAATGGATCAGTGTGGAACACCCTAGATACTCATGAGACTGTGGCTGGGGCAGAGCTGGCTCCCTTTAGGCTGGTCTCTGTCCTAAGTCCTCGAGAAGCTGTGTGATGCTTCTGCTTCTCTCTTGGGACTGTACTTCCTTTCTGCCTGAATAGTGCTTGAAGTTTGCTGGCCCAGCTCTGTGGTTGTGGGGCTTTGGTTGTGAGGCCAGGAGCAGCAGGTACCATAGGGTCACCCTGTGGCCGCTCACCAAAGCAAGATGGCTGAGGTGCCTGACAGGCTAAGAAGGCCACTACCACCTTGGGCAGAGGCACTCACTGCAACCCTGCCTGGCACACAGACACTTGTTCTCACAATGATCCAAGGGCCCTCAGGAGTCATTTCTGTAATCTCAATGCTGACCCCTTAGTAAGCGTGACATTTATTCTTGCTTAAAGGCCCTAAGCTGTATGACTCAAAGCACAATGCTTCTACTGGGCCAGGCCTAGCATGTTTACCTGGTTTTATGCACCTGTGGCCATGTGTAGTATCCAGCTACCTGATCTTGGGCCACTATCAGGGCCTCCTATACTTGCGGTGATACCAGCCTCTGCCCTGATTCAACTTTGCTAGGTACCTCTGACTCTCCCCAGAGAGGGCCCTGCAGTGGGCATGGGGCACATCCCTGCCACTGGCTGAGCCTGGAGCCATATGATGACAGAGAGCAGACGGGGTTCTAGCATTTTGGTGGTGTAGAGGAAGCAGCATCCACTGATAGCTCCAAGATACACACTAAGGTCAATCAGAGTGTGGCTACCTGAGGCAGTCAACACACTGGCCACTGGAATACAACCTGAACAGGACAGCTAGCAGGTGAAATCCAGAATAAGCTACCCCCCAATGCTGGCACTGTTCCTGGTGCAGTTTTGGAGATGTTACTGTCCACAGCACAGTAGATGTAGCCAACTTTGGCCCAGAATCTGTGATGACAATAGGAAAGAATGTCTTTTTCATGGGAGTCATGATGTGGCTCCCACTCAGGTTTGGAGACTAAGCCACTCTATAAAATGTACAAAATGTTCAGTGGGAGAGAATGAGGGGTCTCTTGTCACAATTGGCCACTTGCCCCAGATGCCATAGTCCACAGTGTTGGACAAACCACATAGTCCCACCATCTGGGACGTGGCCCCATGTGTGAGATGATAGTATGAAAATACTTTTACTGGTTCTTGTACTCTGTTCCCAGAGCAGGACTGGTGTCCAAGCCACTCTTAGGACTAAGTTGGGGACAGAAGTAGTAGGAGACAGACTAGACAATATGTTAGGCTCAGGCTTCTGCCTCCCTGGCTGGTATTGGGTGTAAGGGCACACGAGTAGCAAAACACACATGCAGGCTTTGTAGGGTCTCTTGTCACAAACTGCAGCTATTGGTAATTCCCCAGCCCGTCAGTTCCCACCTGTTCACTGTGGATGCAAACATGGTACCTCCCATGTGGCCAGGTTTCCATGGGAAGCTGGTAGAAGCCCCTGGTCTGTGGCTGGCTGGCCCAGGGCCCTTGTTTACCATAAAGCTGAACTGCCCTTGGAGCCTTCTCTAAGCCAGGACAAAGCCCACCTGGACCAGGCCCGAGCTGGAGTTCAAGAGCCAGGGAGCCAACTTGACCTAAGAAGGACAGCTAGTGAGAGAAACTTTCAATTTAGGATCAGCCACTTCTGGCTTTCAGCTATAGAGGCCCTTTTCCAGTACTCATTCCTCAACAGGGGTAATCACAGCGAGGCCTCTGCTGACAAAGATGTCCCCAGAATACCAGCAAGCAGCAGCTCCTGAGTCCTTAGCCACAGCCCGGCACAGTGAGCCAAATGCTGGAAACAGGACGAAACCGTTACAGTCTATTTATTTGTAATGAGACAAAACACTACAATCTACAATCTATTCAACACTGGGCTGGACACTGCTGTGATAAAGGGCAGGTGGGAGGGTAAGCAGAGGCAAGGCCTCTGAGCTGGATTACAAATGTCCAAAGGGGAGCCTTCTGGAAGACTCTTCCTTGACCACATAGGACAGAATAAAAAAATCACATGATCACTGTTGATAGGAGAGGAGACACAGATTTGGGGCCTCGGCATACAGCCAATGCTAGTCAGGACAATTTGGGCCACCAGCTGGCCAACACTGTTACGGGAGTAGGACCCTTCTGTTTGGTGCCTGTCTGCATCATGAGGACCCTTTGAGGCAGCACGGAGGCCTGTTCCAGGAAGAAAGCACTCAGTCACCAAAGCTCCATCTGCAAGGCTGTTCCTCTCTCCTATCCAGGCTGTACAGTGAGGGACTGCAAAGACATTCTGCCCTGGTCCCTGTGACAGTGCGACAGTGCTGGGCAGGACATGGCAGCAAGCGGCCTGAGGTTCAGGGCAAGGGATGCTAGACGCGTGTGACATATGCACACTGCAAGCATGATTTATGAGGCTGACACAGCCTTTGCTCTTAAGAGGTTGAAGGGCCACAAGCATGGACTGTCTCTTGCCCCTAAGGCCAGGCAACAATAGCCCATCTTAGCAAGGTTGCCCAATGTGGGGACTGACCTCCTTTTGTATCTGGCCAGGCTTGGAGTTTCAGTTCATAGAGAACAGGCAGGCTAGGGCCCCCAGGGCCTCATCATTATCTGTCTACAGGTCGGCTACATAGAGCATTCCATGAGCCAACAGGCAGGATGATCTCCCCAGAGTGGGAAATGTGTAGCAGGAGGCAGGCTACTGAGAAGCAGAAAAATGTCCCATGGCTGGTCTGTACTAGAGGCTAAGGCCTGGAGCTCTGTGCTCTCATGGAGAATTACGCTTCCTCTGCCCATCCCTCGCCAGCTTCTCATGGAGGCTTCTTCATGCTGGTGCTCAACAAAAGGTCTGGCATTCCCTTGACTGTGCTTCTATTGTTCTAAGGTTCCTATGTCTTCAAGTTCAGTGGTGTCCACACACTATTTCTCCTTTGCAGCAGAAAGTCCAGTCTGGCTTTGCAGGAAGGAGTTGATGGGAGGACAGTGCAATGGCGGAGGCCTGGTGCAAGTGTATGGAGACAGGACCAGGGCACTAGGTGAAGGCAGAAGTTTCCAGAAGCGAGGAGTAGAGTCAAGGAGCCTGGAGGAGAGAGAACAGGGCAGGGTGAAGGCACTGGGCAACACTCACCTACTCCTTGCCTAGCCTATGGGATGCATGGGGTGGGCAAGGCACCACCCCCAGAGCATGATCCCTTCTCCAGGCCCATAATACATGCCACTGGTCATCGGGCTCCTCTCAATCCTGGCACAAATAAAAGCACTCAGAGTTCCACCCTTGGATATGCACTGCAGGTAGCCACAGAGCCTGTTATGTGAGTGTGGCTCAAGTCATACACAAGGGGTTGGGCTCTGGTGTCCTTTGGACCTGGGGGAGAGCAGCTCTGAGAGGCACTCACACACACCAGAGTGGCTGCCCCTACGCATAAGTTTCACCTCCAAAGTGCCTACCAGAGCCAAGCCTGTGGAGGACTTTGATATGCGTGGAATTTCTGGAAACAGACCAAAGACACAATGTTACAGCTTGCATCAAGATGTTCCCCCAAAGCCTCATATGGTCACAGGTGAGGATTTTTGGAAGTGGCTGGATCTAGGGTGTGCAATGCTGGGATTAAAGGTGCCCCACCCTACGTACAAGTGCTACCTACTCAAAGGGCGGGTAGCAGAGATGGAATATAAGGAACAGAAACAACACTTGCTGCTACTTCGGTTGTCTTGCTGCTTGCCTGCTGCTGCCTTCTGCCTGCTCCATGATGCCTTTCTGCCGTGCCACCCTGCTTTGCAGCCAGCCACTTATGGACTGAAACTTCTATAAGCTGCAAGCTGAAATAAACCTTTTCTCATTTAACTTTGGGTGCTGGATATTTTGTCTCAGCAATGAGAAAACTATGACAAGTCACGCGGTACCTCTGGCAAGGGGAAACTGAACAACTAGGGTAGGCAGTTGGGACTAGATATAGGTAGGAGGGACTAGATTGTTGAATCATGTGATTGTATTATTTAACAGAAAAAAGCAATTCAGAAAATAAAAAGTTTCAGTCAAAGGCTCAAGATGTCTGGTACCCTGCCTCTCCTTTACAAAGCTTGACTCACAGATGCCTGTCTATAGACATCTGTGTTTGTTGTTGGTAGTGCCCACTGTTCCATGTTAACTGCCTCAGCCAGAGGCTAAGCCCTGGAGCTCTGTGCTTCTGAGGAGAGCTATGCCCTCCCTACCCACCACTTGCCAGTCTCTGATGGAGGGGTGGGGGCCACTCCTACCTGTTGGACACTGGATACATGCTCTGTTCCCAAGCCCACGTAGCACCGGACCTGCAGCTGGGGCAGGCAGGCAGGCCAACAGGCTGGCAAGTGGCTGCCAGCTCCTTGCAGAGAGCAACAGAGGTCAGATGAACAAGAATGTGGGCTCTGCAGGGTGGTAAAGTGTGGGGCCTGGTGGAGGCTGCCCCGCTGGCATCACATGGTGCGGCTGTACTCAATGCCACCCTTGGTGGAGATTCCTGACCACGGTAGAAAGCTGCAGAGCAGGCTGTGGGCCTGGCGGTAGATCCTGTGCGGGATGGAGCAGGGGCTCAGGTTGGCGAGTGCTGAACCCAGATGCTGGATGTAGTCTGTGGGCTCCGTCAAGAAAGACTGACTTGTGCCCAACCTGTCCTGCCTGCCTATGTGCACTGTCCTCAGGGGTCCACTCAATGACCCACACAACACTTCCTAGATAGCTTCCACTTTGTAGAATAAGGGGTGCAACCTGAGAACCACATACCTTCTGGGTAAAGCCTCAGATGAGCAAACAGGACACCCATACTATGGTGACACATAGGTAGGGTGACAGGGGCTCAGCAAAAGACAAGTAAGTGTTCCTGGTTCTCTGCAGTCTCAAGCAGCAGGAGGGAAAGAGCTCTGTCACTACAATAAGGGGCACCCTAACAGTGTTGACCCCTGGATATGTGGATACCCATAGTGAGCTGACTTCATGTAATCCAGGAGACCCACAGGCCTTGGGATCTCTGCCTTTTCCTCTTTGCTATCTCGGAATGAGTGAAACCTAGACTCATTCACTTGAAAATCCACATGGACTCTTGGCCAGTACCCTCTGGGCCACACTATAACTGCCATGATGTCTCCTGGCCTCCTTCCGCACAGGGAAGTTCTGTTCACTGTTGAACAGCACACCTAGGATCAGAGGCTCCCCATCAATACTTGCTGAGTGGGGAGATGGATCTCAGACCAAGAGAGTTAAAATGCATCACTCCTGCCAGGCTGAAGATGAGGAACACTGGGTGCCAGACAGTACCTGTTTTCCTATGAGTGACTAGACTGTTTGCACCAGATCTGCCCACAGTAACAGTCAGTCACCTGACTATCACCGAAAGGTGACTGCAGTCCCAGCTAGCTCACTGCCTCTACCAGCCCTCCAGCCCTCTAGCCATGAGCTCTCTCCAGCAGCAGTAAAGGATATAAGATAGTCCAGGGAGGGTGGCCACCGTTGATGTAGAGGACGTAAGTGAAGCCATCTTTGAGAACCCCGCGGATGGAGTAGTAATAAGGCAGATAGTGATGCTGCCTAAAGTCTCTGTTTTCATAGAAGTTTATTGCTGTGTTGTTGGTGGTGAGGACATGCAGGTAGATGGCTTTGCAGTGGTCCTGGGCAGTGGTTGATATGTGATCCTTTAAACTTTCAAGTAAGAGGGAACCTTGGGAGAAGAGGTGAAGGTTACACAGTGTGGGACAGTTGAAAAGGAAGATGAGGCCATAACCTCTGTTGGGAGTTGAGAGGTTGCTGGCCCTGGATCCAAGAGCAGCCTCCTGTAACCTCCTACAGTCAAAGCCGAAAATCTCAAAGTCAAATGGAGGTCATAAGCTGCAGACCACTGTGGGTCACAAGTGTGGCCTGCAGATGACTTTCTGTGGGCTGGACTTAAAAGTCGAGACTCACCAGCCTTTCAGGCAACAAAAGTATAAACTGGAGCCCAGGGAACACGCAATAGATGCACCTGGACTCAAAACTAAGACTCTGCTGCTCAGTGCTGTGTGGCTGCTGAGTGGGATAGGAATTTGGTGCCATGGCAGCTGACAAATGCTGGCAAATGCTGTTTCCTTCATTTATTTTTATGTTTTCTGCTCTGAGTCAAGGACTTCTTGCCAACAGACATAGCTGTGTTTCTGGCAGTTGGAGGGATAAAAGGGGCTGTTCTCTCATCAAGGCCTGTGGGAAGAAGATGGTGAAGGCGAGTGGGGTGGGGAGACCTGCTGGGAGGAGAGAGATGAGGGTCTAGGAGGGCGGATGAAGAGACTCATATTGACTGCCAATAGGCGGGGGTGTGCCCAAACCATGAACCTGTAGCCCCTTACCTATGCCGTGCTTTCTGAATTCCTTCACTACTCCCAGACTTAGAATGTATGCAACCTGTGTGTCCACAGAGAAGTTGGAGGCTAGAATATCTCCATCCTAAAGAGAAAATTAAGAGGTAAAGTCAGGGTAACTCTCAGGCACAAGGGCTCACAGCAGAGCCTAGCTGTGGTTTATGCACCCACCTCCTGGGGCCACAAGAAACAAGAGGGGCAGAACAGAGAGGATAAAGAGGAATCTCCCAGCCACCCATGGAACAAAAACGTTTGGGCCCTGCTGGTAAAAATCTTCTGGGAGAACACCCACACCCACAAGAGGAGCTTCCCTCAGGATGGGGTGGGCTGGGTAAGAACAGGAGGGTCATTTTATGTCAGAACCAGGTAGTTAGGCAAGTAAAAAGGCAACAACTGTTCCATGTGGACACTTAACAGGCACTCAACATGTGGCAATGGACATGCTACAAGGCTGCTGGACAAATGCAGTTTTAACGGTTTAAAGAAGTACACAATTGTTCTAGCACTCAGAAGGTTTTGACAGGAGGATGGCAAGCGCAAGGTAAACCAGAGACACACAGCGCTTGTCTTAAAAAAAAAAAAAAAAAGCAGGCCAGGTGTAGTGGCACACACCTGTAATACTGGCACTCTGAGAGACTGAGGCAGGAAGCTTGCAAAGTAAAGCCTAACATGGGCAACTTATTGATACCCTGTCTGAAAATAAAAAGATTTGGGGAAGTAGCTCAGTGAAAGGCCTTGGGTTCAATTTCCAGTACCACTCCCTACCCCATCCACACACAAAGTACACAATGCTTTGGGTAGCTGCCCACTCTTCTCTGCCACCCATACCACTCTATGTTTCTCTCTTGTTCCAGATGTGGAATTCTGCAAGGGAGAATCATGAATCCAACCACAAGGTTTTTATGTTCTCCTTCTTCATAAAGAACAAAAAGGACCTGAGGTGTGCATAGTTCACTATCCAAAGAAAGGACACTTCACAACTCAGCCTTTCTGCTTCCTGTCCACTATTTGCCAAGTGGCTCTCCTGTGCTTATGGTTGAGTGGGCCCAGCCTATTCTCTGCTCCCTGTCTGAGCAGCTCCATAATGCAATGAACCTGCTGATACAGCCAACTCACAGAAAAAGCATCTTCATCACTTTTGTTACTCAAAGCCCTGGCTGAAACCATTCACGTGGTCCTGATCCAGGGCTGACTCTCCCTAACTTCTCAACATGGTCTGGGCCAGGGGTGAGGGGCAGAGGGTCTCTCTCCTGAGATGTTCTTTCAGAAGCAAAAGGGTCTTTGTGCCTGTCTCAAGGGAAAACAAACATGTTTCATAGGGCCATAGAACTCAGTCACCATAAACTATGGAGCTAAATAATTGCCTGGGGCACTTGGGAAAAGCCACAGGCAGGGAGCATCAGGGAACAAGGTGGCAGGGGCAGGTGAGACAGTGTCCCACACAAAAGGAAACATTAAAAGGATAAAGACCCTTGCTTTCTTTCTGTTGTCTTACCAATGAACAATGAAAGAAAGTTCAAGAGGAAGCTAGGTTAGAAAAAGTTACTCTCAGAAGAAACCAAAGTGTAATTATGTGCATAATGGGGTAAACTTTAGTGGACTGAGATCCTTAAAAGAGAGAAATATCCTTTCTTTTTTTTTTTTGCTTTGTTGAGGATGGAATTCAGAGTCTCATGCATGCTGGGCAGGTGCTCTGCTACCCCTAACCTCATTTCTTTTTTGCATGTTTGAAAACATAACCTCAAGCCAAACAAAAAGAACTATCTGCCAGTGGTTGGTGGGTTTTCTTCTCGCTGAGTAATATATCGGTGTGGTAAATACCAGTCATCACTGAATTATCAACAGAATCTTGAAGTCAGCCACAAAGAATAAGAAGTCCTGGCCATGATTTTATAGTTTACATTTAGAACTGGGCCCACTAACCAAGGGGCCTCCAGATTTCTAAGGGTTCTGAGACAGGAGGTGTTGGAGGGGTCCATGAAGTTGTATACAAAGAAAGCAGATCTTTACTTCTACTAACTCAAGCTGAAGTGCCTAGCATCCCCTTCAAGAAACCACAGCAGTGTTGGCAGTTTCTAAGACGTGGCCACCAACACAAAACACAGACATTTTCACAGCACATGACAACCCAATTGCACAGCACGTGCAATTCCCAGTGTGTCATTCCTGCCCCTTCCTACAAACTGCCATCTTCGGAAAGTCTGCTGTTCATGTCACACACAGAAACCAACAGGACAGTGTCTCATCTCTCAGGTCACAAGCTCCTAAGAGGGAAAGCCATGCAGCAAGTGGTGCAATTCTGTCTTGAGCCTCCTGTATCCCTGTCCAGCAACTGTAAGTCAAAGTTATCACCACAGACGTACTACGTACCTCTTTATGTATTTTGGTCCTGCTCTTAATTTCAGCTACTATCATTCCCACGATGGCGCCTCTATAGGTGGCAGCAAGGGAGAAGAACTTCTTGTTGGATGTGATATCACGATACCATGAGTCTGGGTACCTGAGGGAGGAAACACAAGTGAGCCCATGGTGCTTGTGACAACAGAGCCACAGGGGACCCTGGCTTGCTGTATCCACCATGCACTCTCTTCCTATCACAGCTGTCTTCTCAAAACAGCCACCTGTCCAGATAGGATTGGGGATTTCTGAAATGAAAATGATTTTACCAGATCTAAGACATGAGAAGGGGAAAAACTCCAATAAAACCATACCCATGAGGCAATTAATGAAGAGCAATAAAAGTCAGCTTGCCTAGCAGAGGGGCAGGCTGCAATTATAGTGCTCTGGGTGATCCATGAACACTTAGAGGTGATTTTCTGTAAGAATTCTGTGAGAGTTGTGGACACTGATGACCAGGAGAAATGATGAGCAAGATTCCCATTTGCAAGTGAATGAATCTGAGTTTGACACTTCTCTTAACAGGGGTAGAAGGATGTGACCTCCAGGATAATGTGTGGCCAGCGGTCTGGGGGCTGTGCATCAGGAACAAGGCAAAGACTGGACTGATCCTACTTAATCTTGAGCTGAAGCCTAGGTACTGGAGTACGTACCTTTGCTGGTACACTAAATCACAAGGTCTAACAGCAGGCTTACTGAAGATGGCCATTCAGAAGTAGGAAGGGGCAGGAATGACACACTGGGAATTGTACAGTTGCCATATGCTGTGAAAATGTCTGTGTTTTGTGTTGGTGGCCATGTCTCAGAAAATGCCAACATTGTTGTGGTCTCCTGAAGGAAATACTAGGTGTTTCAGCTTGAGATTAGTGAAAGTAAAGATCTATTTTCTTTGTATCCAATTTCAAGGACCCCTGCATGATTGTCATGTGCTGTGAAAATGTCTGTGCTTCATGATGGTGGCAGTGTCATAGATACTGCCAATGCTTCTGTGAGGGAACCAGAGAGAACACCTGAGGTAAAGGCCCAGGACACTGTTCTAGCAGATCTATTCCAAACCCAGATAGTGCTAATCAGGATAGGGGAGATATTAAAGTTGATGGGGGTTTTTTTGTTTTGTTTTCTGAAACTGGGGACAGATTTCATAGCTGGAGCTGAAGCAGTAGGGAGGTGCTCTGCTTAGCTCTGCGAAGACCACTAGCTAGTCACCAAAAGAGTCCTTTCTTGACAAGACCTGAACACTGCCCAGGTTCACTCCAGGGCCCCAGGAAAGGCAGCCCTCAGGTCAGGAAAGGTACACTACTAGTGATGACCATCATTCCACCATTGTGGGAACCCAAGGCCTCAGGCACATCAAGGTTTGTAGAAGAGTGGGTAGGCTGGTGCCTCAGAGGGTACAGAGGCCTGCAGCCCCATGTGCTTTTAAAAATATGTTTAATATTTTAAGCCACAGTATGGCTTATTTCGCTGGTACTCCTACTACCCTGGGCTACTTTCAGTAGTAGGATTGCTGGCTTGAACAATATTTTTAACTTATAAAGCCACTGCTAGTCCACATCCCCAGAAGGGTTAGAAGTCATAGGCCCAGAGGTACATGAGGAGCTCTGTCCCTACCTTCTACCAGTCATGTGGGCTCATAAATCTAAGGTTGAGACTCATGACAATAGTAATGGCTGGCAAGATGTTATATATTTTTTAATTTTAAAAATTTGTGTCTGAGCTGGGTGTGGTAGCATATATCTATAATTCTAGCACTTGGGAGGCTGAAGCAGGAAGACTGCCATGAATTCAAGGCCAGCCTGGGCTACATAGTAAGTCCAAGTCACCCTGAACTAAATAGCAAGACTTTGTCTCAAATAAAAAATTAAAAAATAGAAGTTTGTGTGTTTTTCTCATTACAAAAGCTTTTTGTACATAATATAGAATGACACTAAGAAATACAGACAAGCAAAACCAGAAAACTGTGGACACTAATAATCTACCCACTTCATACTACTGAGACCACTTGGTTACAAGGTACTCGGTGGCCTCAGAAAATGATCCCAGGGTGAAAACCTCAGAAGAAAAGTTCCTCTCTGACCTTCTCCCACTTGCTTATCTCTTGCCCTTGTTCTACTAAGGCCAGCCGTAGGAACTAAAATTTCTCTGGCTAAAGGTGGGAAGGACACAGAGACAAGAGGCCCTTTCCCTCAAAGCCAACCATAAAACCTAGAATCTTACACTAACCACCACTACTTGTCTGTGTAAGAGCAGAAGATGAGGAATCTTCTGATCTACCTTGTCTGATGGGTGATCTAAGCCTCTCATTCCAGAAAGGGTCTGACCTCTCACCTAAAAGGAAGAAATACATCACAGAGGCAAGAGGAATCTCAACTGACAGGACTTAGCAGAATCCTCCCAAATCCTATTTATTAGCACCGGTCAAAGCTTTCTTGCCTTACAATTTCTACACTGCTGTTTCTGCTTCATCAAGCCTACACATGAAAATGGAGAATGCACTGAGTACTTTACTCTCCAGTATGAAGGCTTCCATGTCACATATGACTATGATCAAATATATTTATTAGTCTTTTCTGCTAACTTGTCTCTTGTTACACAAGGTGTCATCTAGAACCCTCCACTTTTTGTTTCACTTAATACTTACATGTTAAAAACAAAACAACCAAACAAACAAAAAACCAACCAAGCAATAAACTTTCCTTGTCAACAAATATACCTTTTTAACAGACTTTTCCCCTTTTCTGGCTGAATAGTATTATGTTTTTTGTTTGTGGTACTGGGGATTAAATCCAGGGCTAGGCAAGCATTTTGCCACTGAACTACATCCCCAGCCCAGTTTCAATTTTATTTTGAAGCAAGTTTTCACCAAGTTACCCACGCTAGCCTTGAATATGAGATCCTCCTGCTCCAGACTCCAAACAGCTAAGATTACACTGACATGGGCCATCACCCCCAGCTCAATATTATTTTTGTAGCCACATATCCTAATGAGTGTAAACAATTTTTTATAGTTAGGATACATGAATTGGTTCTAAATTTCCTGATGAATATACAGCGCCACACTGAACACCTTTATAACTAAAGCTTCCACACAGATCATTTGGGGGAACCTCACATGAGGAAGGAGGTGAGATAGGAGGAGGTCCAGAGCCCTGAGGTCCACGGTTCAGTTAAGCGAATGACCACAATGATACTTCTAGACCTGTCCTTCCTTCTGCTGCATGGTGATGTGCTCAAATGGGCCTCTATCAGCCCTAACACTTGCAGATCCAAGCACTCCCACCTCCCTGCACCTGTAGCCCAGAATGCAGGTGCTCAACACTCACTCGATGGGGAACCAGTCACTGCACAGGTGCTTCACGGTGTCTATGTCATCATGGCAGAGAAGGCGCAGGCTGACCTCGCTGAGGGCACTGGATGGCACCACTTCTGTCATTCACACCTGCAGGGCGAAGAGGAAACACCACCTACTAGCTCATTTACCTGTTTTCCTCCTGCATGCTGACCCTGGCAAGTAAGCAAGGCACAGAGCCAGAGACAATCTTTTCTCACATCACGCTGGTGCCAGCTTTGCAGATGAGGGAGCACAGGTGGGCTGAGGCCTCAACGGAGTGAAGCAAGCCTGCCTCCAGTTTATCCCTCTTTTCTCTCTTCTCTGAGCTGCCCACTGAGCCCCCCGAGTGGCCCCCACATCTCTTGGGCTGGTCTTGTCTTCTGACAGGTATCCCTGCTGCAGAAAGCACAATGGCCCCAGCCCACTGATTTCTCCCAACCTTGGCCCCATCCTACCAATGACGGATGAGGGCTCAGTAGCACATGTGCCTTGTTCCTCCAGCAGTGGGCCAGAGCCAGTGAAAGGCTGGATGTTCAGGCCATACAGGGTGGGGCACACTCCACTTCTTCCCTGTACAGCGGACAGATACTCTCAGGCAGACAGGGTCTTTGAGAGACAATAACAATTCAAAATAGCTGCCAATACTTTCTGTTGTGGTGGTGGTCCTGGGGTCTGTCTGAACCCAGAGAGCACTGGCTATATCTATGTCTCTTCTTGATGTTATTTTGAGACAGGGTCCTGTTAAGTTGCCCAGGCATGACTCAAGCTTTCAATCCTCCTGCCTCAGATTCCCAGAGCAATGGCTCTCCCTTGTTTTATTTCAAAGAAGGGAGGGAAGGAGAAAAGTCAAGTGCTGGGCACTGACAAAAAAGAAAACATATTTCTTCTTTGGGTTGGAAGCTGATCATTTAAAAAAAAAAAGATTATTTGCCAGGCACGAAAGCACAAATCTATAATCCCAGCACTCAGAACTCAGGAAGATGAGACAGGAGGACTGCCTTGAGTTGGAGGACTGGGCTACACAGTGAGTTTAAAAACCAGTTCTAAACTGGGCATGGTGATGCATGCCTATAATCCCAGGACTCAGGAGGCTGAGACAGGAGGCAGGCTGAGATCAGTGCAAAGTCAAAAGCAGCCTGGGCTACAAAGTGAGCTCAAAACCAGCCTGAATTACATAGCGAGATCTTGTCTCAAAACCAAAACCAAACCAAAACAAACAAGCAAAATAAAACTACACATTTATCATGTCTTTCTAAAAGAAATCTGTTCATCTTCAATTCTTTTTTCAGATAAAAGTGACAGCTAATAAAAGTAGAAACAATGTGACTCAGAGTGGCAAAGCACACTGTACCTAGTACTCTGTGAAGGCACAAGGAATATTCTGGGGCCATCTGTTTGGCCTCTCCCACTTCTGGCTGTGACTAGTGGGAAATGGTCCAATCCCTTGGGCATTTCTGCCTTAAATGCTGGGTCAGCACAATGCAGTCTTCATTTACTTGTTTCAGCAGCACTGGAGATCAAACCCAGGACTTTATTAATGTGAGACAAATGCTCTACCACTGAGTCACATCCTGCTCCAGTGTAACCTTCAGACCTAATTTCCTGGTCACCAATGATGCCTGGTGTATGACAATAACATAAATGACATTTACCAAACATGGATGTTTGACATTCTACAGTTGGTTTTTTCGAAAAAGTCAGTATCATTAAGGGTACAAGTATAGACGGAAAGCTACAAAGGAATTATAATGTATAAAATCTCTACAAGAAAAAGCAGAAGTTGAAGCAACACTTGGGGAAAACTTAAAACACAAAATGCTCTGGGCCTGGGGTTTAGCTCAGTGGTGTAAGTGCCTGTCCTGCAAGCGCCAGGTCGTGAGTTCAATTCCCAGTACAAAAAAAACAAACAAAACAAAACAAAAAAACCCAAAACAAACAAAAACCCCCCACAAATCACAGAATGCCTTATGTATTATGAAGTCACTATTAATTTTCTTAGTTGCAATGAGGTGGAGAGGTAACAAAGGAGGAAGTCTTTCTTAGAAGATGCAGGCTGGGGCTGGGGATTTAGCTCAGTGGCTTAAGCACCTGCCTGGCAAGCATGAGGTTGTGAGTTCAATCCCTGGTACAAAAAAAAAAAAAAAAAAAAAAAAAAAAAAAAAAAAAAAAAAAAAAAAAAAAAAAAAAAAAAAAAAAAAAAAAAAAAAAAAAAAAA